>OZ012739.1:326883625-326995644 GCA_963859935.3 Lathyrus sativus
CCCCCTCCATTTCGAATTTGGTAGATTAATCACATAAAACAATCCTTGAGGCGATATCCGAGTTGAATTGTCGTTGTATTACGTTTTCATCAAAAACACTCTTTCTGATCCGCGCACGACAACTGATCAATGAGCTAGGCCCTCCAAGACGGAGAGATGGATTGGGCCAATCCCGTGTGATGAGCAGGACAGAGCAATATATATATATATATATATATATATATATATATATATATATATATATATATATATATATATATATATATATATATATATATATATATATATATATATATATATATATATATATATATATATATATATATATATATATATATATATATATATATATATATATATATATATATATATATATATATATATATATATATATATATATATATATATATATATATATGTATGTATATATATATATATATATATATATATATATATATATTTATAGATATATATATATATATATATATATATATATATATATATGTATGTATATATATATATATATATATATATATATATATATATATATATATATATATATATATATATATATATATATATATATATATATATATATATATATATATATATATATAAGAATCTTAATCAGTTGAGTAAGTAAATAAAATAATTAATTATATTTAATAATTAATTATTTAATTGAATATGTGCTTAAATATAAGTGGATGTCAAGATAATCCATTTCGAAATAATGAGAATTTTAAATGGTTATCATTCTATATATAGGCTATGATCTCAAATATATCATGCTATAAGAAAATTGTCTCTTTTTCTCCCCATTTGAAGAGTTTTCAAGACATTACGAGTACCGGTTGAGAAAAATCCACAAGCCAACCAATGTCAAACACTTGTCTCTACACTTTTGTATTTTAGAATTATCGTTGTCATTGTCTAAAAATCTTTCTCATTATATTCGTCAAGGTATTCCTATAATCATTAATATCAAAATGTCATAGATCCTAAGGTTTGTGTCCATGGGGAGACGCTTAAGCGCTCCCAGCGTGATGAGTGATCAGTGCATATTTATGCACTTTCTCCTATATTTTTACTTAGGGATTTCTTTAATTTATCTTGATTATTTTTATGTTTTATTTTGTTTTTATATTTTATTTTAATTTTGGCTTAATTTGATTTCCGCACTTATTTTTCAGCTTTAGCAGTCTGCACGGAAACGATCATAACTGGAGCTCCGGAAATCCGTTTGAGGCGTTCTAAAAATCGCCGGAAAGCTAAGAGAGAGAGCTACGACTTTCGTGTTGGAGTCGAAGTCAGATTCGAAGCCCAAAATTCCAGAATTCCATTTGAAGTTACTGAATTAGAATTTTATTTTAGTGTTGGGTCATGTATTGGGCCTGGGTTAAGTTTTCGACCCAGTTGGGTTATGACCCGAATTTGCTTTCTTTTTAAAGGAAAATACTCGTGTTACTGTTCATCTAGTTACATTTTCACGAAAAATACATTCGGAGCTTTGGGAGAACCATGGAGAGCTAATTCCTTATAGTCATTCTGCTGTAATCGCGTTCCAAGGCTTTGAGGTTTTTACTTTATCAATCTAATTCGTTTCTCTTTCAAAACTATTCTATGAATTGCTTTTGCTTAATCTGTTAGTTTATAGAATTGTTTTGATTAAATTCGTATGATTGCATCCTTAGCATTTATTCGCCGTTACGTCGCTTTGTCGTTAATTCGCGTTTATAATTCGTGTTTGCTTAACTCACGAAAACTTAATCCGTTTGCTTAATTTGGAATATAGGATTGTTAATCTAGTTTATGTCTTTTGCGCTTGTTAATTGACATAGGAATCGAATAGAGATCGAAATCGCTTAGGAAATTGGTAAGGTAGAAACCCGTGATAAGCCGGAACCGAAAACAGTAGATTGACTTATTTTGATAATCACTTATTTTAACCGCTTAATTGCATTTTCTTTATTTATCCGATCAGAAACCAAACCAACTCCCCCTCCATTTTGAATTTGGTAGATTAATCACATAAAAGAATCCTTGAGACGATATCCGAGTTGAATTGTCGTTGTATTACGTTTTCATCAAAAACACTCTTTTTGATCCGCGCGCGACAACTGATCAATGAGCTAGGCCCTCCAAGACGGAGAGATGGATTGGGCCAACCCCGTGTGATGAGCAGGACAGAGCAATATATATATATATATATATATATATATATATATATATATATATATATATATATATATATATATATATATATATATATATATATATATATATATATATATATATATATATATATATATATATATATATATATATATATATATATATATATATATATATATATATATATATATATATATATATATATATATATATATATATATATATAAGAATCTTAATCGGTTGAGTAAGTAAATAAAATAATTAATTATATTTAATAATTAATAATTTATTTGAATATGTGCTTAAATATAAGTGGATGTCAAGATAATCCATTTCGAAATAATGAGAATTTTAAATGATTATCATTCTATATATATAGGCTATGATCTCAAATATATCATGCTATAAGAAAATTATCTCTTTTTCTCCCCATTCGAAGAGTTTTCAAGACATTACGAGTACCGGTTGAGAAAAATCCACAAGCCAACCAGTGTCAAACACTTGTCTCTACACTTTTGTATTTTAGAATTATCGTTGTCATTGTCTAAAAATCTTTCTCATTATATTCGTCAAGGTATTCCTATAATCATTAATATCAAAATGTCATAAATCCTAAGGTTTGTGTCCATGGGGAGACGCTTAAGCGCTCCCAGCGTGATGAGTGATCAGTGCATATTTATGCACTGTCTCCTATATTTTTACTTAGGAATTTCTTTAATTTATCTTGATTATTTTTATGTTTTATTTTGTTTTTATATTTTATTTTAATTTTGGCTTAATTTGATTTCCGCACTTATTTTTCAGCTTTAGCAGTCTGCACGGAAACGATCATAACTGGAGTTCCGGAAATCCGTTTGAGGCGTTCTAAAAATCGCCGGAAAGCTAAGAGAGAGAGCTACGACTTTTGTGTTGGAGTCGAAGTCAGATTCGAAGCCCAAAATTCCAGAATTCCGTTTGAAGTTACTGAATTAGAATTTTATTTTAGTGTTGGGTCATGTGTTGGGCCTGGGTTATGTTTTCGACCCAGTTGGGGTATGACCCGAATTTGCTTTCTTTTTAAAGGAAAAATACTCGTGTTACTGTTCACCTAGTTACATTTTCACGAAAAATACATTCGTAGCTTTGGGAGAACCATGGAGAGCTAATTCCTTATAGTCATTCTGCTGTAATCGCGTTCCATGGCTTTGAGGTTTTTACTTTATCAGTCTAATTCGTTTCTCTTTCAAAACTATTCTATGAATTGCTTTTGCTTAATCTGTTAGTTTATAGAATTGTTTTGATTAAATTCGTATGATTGCATCCTTAGCATTTATTCGCCGTTACGTCGCTTTGTCGTTAATTCGCGTTTATAATTCGTGTTTGCTTAACTCACGAAAACTTAATCCGTTTGCTTAATTTGGAATATAGGATTCTTAATCTAGTTTATGTCTTTTGCGCTTGTTAATTGACATAGGAATCGAATAGAGATCGAAATCGCTTAGGAAATTGGTAAGGTAGAAACCCGTGATAAGCCGGAACCGAAAACAATAGATTGACTTATTTTGATAATCACTTATTTTAACCGCTTAATTGCATTTTCTTTATTTATCCGATCAGAAACCAAACCAACTCCCCCTCCATTTTGAATTTGGTAGATTAATCACATAAAAGAATCCTTGAGACGATATCCGAGTTGAATTGTCGCTGTATTACTGATAACACGAAATCATATAGATATTTTCATGCATAATTCAACTAAAGTCTAACCGTTTTCGATCCGATTTCGGGTTATTTCCGTGTATTTGTCTGATGGTTTTGCAGGTATTCAACGATCACGTCTAAACAAGGCAACATGAAGAAAAGAAGCAATCCCAGATGAAATATGGACGAAAAAGGAGTGAAAACACAATGAAAAGCGCAGCAGACTGTTTTTGCTGATGTGACGACCGTCACAAATGCATGACGACCGTCACACGGGTAACGACCGTCACACCTTGTGACGACCGTCATGCAGGCAAAAACGCCCCACTCAGATTACACGTCAAAAGAGTAGTTCCAATTCCCATTAAATGGTCCACTACTCCCTAAATTATCTGCCTCAAGGTCCATCATCCTCAGAGATAACCGTTGGGATTCCACTTCTATAAAAAGGGAAGCAGGGGACTTCAAAAAGGGTGCTGCATTCATACCACGAAGTGCTGCCGAATTTAATTTCCAAAGCAAATTTACTTTCTAGTTTTTATTTGTATTCCTTTCCTTTATTTCCCTTTTCAATTCCTCATTTCCATTTCCGCTCGTCTGTAATACCTATTGCACTGTACGATCAATTTGGAACTAAAGATCAGAATCCTGCCAACATCTGTGGAGGATCTGCCCAAAGGCCAATTGGCATTATTTACAGGTTTTCATTTTGATCAACTTCTGTTTTATTATAATGCAATTTATTATTTATTATTATTATTTATGTTTTGTTTTTCCCAATTCCATGTCTAGCTAAACTTAGGTAATCGATATGTAGTAATAATTCGAATGGGATTTGATAACTCTTGTTTGAAAACTTTCTTTTCACAAAAATAACCTATGGTCTAAGTGTTTAAAATTGATTCACGAAATAAACTTCGTCGCGAAAGCGAGAACTTATTTAAAAGTAGTTTTGCCACGAAAGTGGGAGATTAAGTAAGATACGAACCAACAAGCGAAAGTTGCGGTAAGGTCAGATAGTAAACACTAGGCATTTGTTTTAATAACAGCGAAAGCACTTTAAAACGAATTAGAACTTAGAGATTTCCAAAAAATAGTTTTAACCCCGAACGGGATACGAAAGTGTACGTTTGGCCCTTAGGATTATGATTAGCGTCAATAACCATCGTGAGACGAGAGTCTTCAAATCTCCATTTTCTGCTTAAATAAACTGTGAAAACTATTTCATACACCAGTAACTTATCAAATCCCTGAAGAACACAATTACTACGTATCGATTCAATTAATTAAAATCTAAACAGTAATCTTAGTTCCCCCTTTTAGTGACAATCTTATTCCCTTAAAACATATTCTACCTAGCTAAACATAGTAACTCCCGAGAACACTAGTTTGATTACGAGTCCCTGTGGGATCAATATCTTTTATTACTACGCGATAGACTGTGCACTTGCAGTTAGTTGTATTAGACATAGAAAGTCGCGATCAAGTTTTTGGCGTCGTTGCCGGGGACCCGTTTAGTCAATAGTGTAACCTTCTGTTACGCCGTATAGACTAGGTAAACAATTTTCATTTTTCCTTTACTAGTGTTGTCGATTGTATGCCAAGTGATCACCCACAAAGCGATATCTTGAAACCTTCAGTCGTAGAACTAGAACGCTTCTTACATCTAAGAAGCCGAATCATTGAGTACCAACTCAAACATAACATTCCCGATCCTCTCACTCCCATTCCCAAATCCTAAGAAGAACCGACGATGGCTGAAGGACCTCCGAACAAACCGCTGAAGGCATACGCTACACCATCTCAGATGGAGCCTAGAAGTAGCATTGCTGCCCCAGCTATCACCCGAAATGATTTTGAGCTGAAACCATCATTGCTGTCGGCTGTACAACAAAACCAATTCTCAGGAAACGCAACTGAGGATCCGAACGAACATCTAATGAAGTTTGTACAATACGCAGACACAGTGAAAGCAAATGGAGTCACTCCAGACGCGATAAGACTTCGCCTTTTCCCATTCTCTCTTAGAGACAGAGCGTGGACATGGTTACAATCGTTACCATCCAACTCCGTTACGACGTGGGAGCAATTGAAGAACGTCTTCTTAGCGAAATATTTTCCACCAAGCAAAACTGCTATGCTTAGAGCTCAAATCAATGGATTTCGACAGAAAGATGCTGAATCTCTTTACGAAGCATGGGAACGATTCAAAGATATGATGAGAACATGTCCTCACCACGGTCTAGAAGACTGGGTGACAATCCATACTTTCTATAATGGTCTTCTATACAATACTAGATTGACAATAGACGCTGCCGCGGGCGGTGCACTTATGGATAAGCCATACGATGAAGCCTATCAATTAATAGAAAACATGTCACAAAACCATTGCCAATGGGGAGGTGAACGCACTCCAAATGAGAAAACCACAGCGAAAGGTGGGATGTACGAAATCAGCAGCCTTGAAAAGTTCAATGCTAAAGTAGATGCTCTAGCACAGAAAATCGATAGTCTGACCGTTAACCCCACTGCAACTGTCGCTGCAGTAACTCCAAATTGCGAGTTATGCGGAAGCACCACTCATAATGCACCCGAATGCCCATTGCTAGCCGGAATCCCGCCAGACCAGGTAAATTATGCTCAAGGAAATCCCTACGCAAATACCTACAACCCAGGTTGGCGAAATCATCCAAACTTTTCTTACAAAAGCGAAAATGCATTGCAATTGCCTACTGCTCCGCAAGGATATCAAAAACCAGCTGCTCAGAATGCACCTAGGAAATCAAACCTCGAATTGATGATGGAAAAGTTCATAGCTACTCAAGCTCAGACGAACAAAGAGTTCCTGAATCAAAACATACACACTAGCGAGCAAATTAAACAGTTGACAGGAAAAGTAGACGCTTTAGCCACCCACAACAAAATGTTAGAAACTCAGATATCACAAGTGGCCCAACAACAAGCATCTGCTGCCGCACCTGCTGGCACATTTCTTGGACAACCCGAACAGAATCCCAAAGGCCAAGCAAATGCTGTGATACTAAGAAGTGGAAAAGAATTGGACGAACCGATCGATCCGAGGACCGAAAACTCAGCCATGCAACAAAAACCAACTGAACAAGCAGAAAAGGAATCTGAGTTAGAGAAGAAGGAGGACAACGAGAAGGAGGATACCGCGAGTGAAAAAACTCAAGCACCTCCAGCGCCATATAAACCACCTATTCCTTATCCGCAAAGACTAATAAACTCTAAAACTTCAGGACAGTTTAAGAAATTTGTAGAGCTCCTTAAACAGTTGAATATTACTATTCCTTTTACAGAAGCGATAACTCAAATGCCGTCATACGCTAAATTTCTCAAAGAGATCCTGTCGAATAAGAGAAAGATCGAGGATAACGAAACAACTACACTTACTGCAGAGTGTAGCGCTATTATTTAGAACCGCATGCCTCCTAAATTAAAAGACCCAGGTAGTTTCTCCATACCCTGCGTCATAGGAAAGTTCGTAATAGACAAAGCTCTATGCGATTTAGGAGCTAGTATCAGTGTTATGCCCTTATCTATATGCAAAAAGCTGAATATGGGAGACCTCAGACCAACCAAAATGTCCGTACAATTAGCTGACAGATCAGTAAAATACCCCGTCGGAATACTGGAAAACGTTCCAGTACGCATAGGACAATTCTACATCCCAACCGACTTCATAATCATGGACATCAAGGAGGACACTGTAACCCCAATTATCCTAGGAAGACCATTCCTAGCTACAGCCGGAGCGATTATAAACGTGAAGAAAGGAAGGCTAACATTCAAAGTAGGAGAAGAAAAGATAGAGTTCATTCTCACCAAGTTCTTACAAGCACCAACAATAGACGATACCTGCTATTTAGTAGACGAAATTGACGAATGCATAAGAGAACTTGAAAATGAAGAAACCACGTATTCAGAAATAATAAAGATTCAAATACCCGACATTTCTGAAGACGACAATTGGCGTAAACCGTATAAAGACGACAGCCTAAGCGAAAGCTTAGCACTAACACCAAATCATATGCCAGGTCCGAAGAACCCATCTTTAGAACTTAAAACTCTACCCAAAAACCTCAGATATGAATTTCTAGACGATGAACTAAAAAGACCAGTGATAGTCAACGCCGACTTAGGACAACCAGAAACCGAAAAGTTATTAGAAGTCCTAAAGAAGTACCCCACCGCGTTAGGCTATAACATAAGCGATTTAAAAGGTATAAGCCCTTCGATTTGTATGCATCGAATTACAATAGAGGAAGACTCTAAAACCTCTCGAGAGCATCAGAGAAGACTAAACCCCATCCTGAGCACTGTAGTCAGAGATGAAGTAAAGAAATTACTAGATGCAGGAATCATCTATCCGATCTCCGATAGTGAATGGGTTAGCCCAGTTCATGTCGTACCAAAGAAAGGAGGAGTCACAGTAGTTAAAACGAAAAAGGCGAATCAATAACAAAAAGAGTCGTGACTGGAAGTAGGATGTGTATTGATTATAGGAAGCTTAACAAGGCTACGCGCAAAGATCACTTCCCGCTACCCTTCATAGACCAAATGTTGGAAAGATTAGCCAAACATTCATATTTCTGCTATCTAGATGGTTACTCAAGATTCTTCCAAATTCCCATCCATCCTGATGACCAAGAAAAGAATACATTCACCTGTCCTTACGGTACTTTTGCTTACCGCCGAATGTCGTTCGGACTCTGTAACGCTCCAGCAACCTTCCAAAGATGCATGATGGCAATCTTTGCAGATTTCATAGACGACATTATGGAAGTGTTTATGGACGATTTCTCGGTATGTGGACAAAGTTTCGAAGGATGCTTACAAAACTTAGAAATGGTACTAGAACGTTGCGTAAAAGTAAACCTCGTCCTAAATTGGGAGAAATGCCATTTTATGGTCCGACAAGGAATAGTTCTAGGACATGTCATATCAGATAGAGGGATCGAGGTAGACAAAGCTAAAATAGAGATTATAAAAGATCTCCAACCTCCAAAATTCGTACGAGAAATACGGAGTTTTCTAGGACATGCCGGTTTCTACAGAAGATTTATAAAAGATTTCTCGAAAATCACAAACCTTTGACCGGCCTGTTAATGAAAGATGCTGAGTTCGTCTTCAACGACGACTGTTTAAAAGCATTCGAAACATTGAAATCAGCCCTTATCACCGCACCAATCATGCAACCACCAGATTGGAGACTACCGTTTGAAATCATATGCGACGCGAGTGATTACACTGTAGGCGCAGTTCTAGGACAAAGGAAGGACAAGAAACTCCATGCTATCTACTACGCCAGTAGAACCTTAGATCCTGCCCAAATGAACTACGCTACCACAGAAAAGGAACTTCTAGCAGTTATATTTGCGCTTGACAAATTCCGTTCTTACCTAGTAGGAGCAAAAATTATCATATACACAGACCACGCTGCTATAAGGTACCTAATAAGCAAAAAGGATGCCAAACCAAGACTATTGAGATGGATCCTGTTATTACAAGAGTTTGACTTAGAAATCAAAGATAAGAAAGGAACCAAGAATGTTGTTGCGGATCACTTATCCCGAATAGAAGGCATCAAACACGAACCAGTACCGATAAATGACGATTTCCCGTACGAACGTCTGATAGCCAAATTAGAAAGTGACACACCCAACTCAATCTCGGAAGATCCAGAATTCGAAAAAGCCGTAGAAGCCGTCTATGCCCAAGTCACATTACCTTGGTATGCTGACATCGTTAATTACCTCGCTGCGGGCGTGCTTCCACCAGATCTTACTTATCAGCAAAAGAAGAAATTCTTCCACGATCTAAAACACTATTATTGGGACGAACCCATACTCTTCAAGAGAGGGGCCGACAACATATATCGTCACTGTGTCCCAGAGGAAGAAATAGAAAATATTATTTCCCAATGCCACTCAGCACCATATGGTGGTCATGCTAGTACGTCCAAGACGTGCGCTAAGATTCTCCAAGCCGGCCTATTCTGGCCTAACCTCTGGAAAGACGTTCACATCGCTGTGCAAAAGTGCGATAGATGCCAACGAACTGGCAACATCTCACGACGCGATGAAATGCCTCAGAAAGGAATCTTAGAGGTAGAAATCTTTGACGTCTGGGGAATAGATTTCATGGGACCTTTCCCTCCTTCTTTTGGTAATAACTACATACTCGTCGCTGTCGATTACGTGTCTAAATGGATAGAAGCCATAGCTGCTCCAACAAACGACGCACGAGTAGTAATCAAACTCTTCAAGAACACAATCTTTCCTAGATTCGTGTACCCAGACTCGTCATTAGTGACGGAGGATCTCACTTCATATCACGAATATTCGATAAACTTCTTTCTAGATATGGAGTCAGGCACCGAGTAGCTACACCTTATCATCCACAAACAAGCGGACAAGTAGAGGTCTCAAACAGAGAAATAAAACAGATCTTGGAAAAGACTGTCGCTACCTCGAGAAAAGATTGGTCATCAAAGCTACAAGAAGCTTTATGGGCTTATAGGACCGCATTTAAGACACCAATAGGTACTACCCCCTATAAATTAGTTTACGGTAAATCCTGCCATCTCCCTGTAGAGTTAGAGCATAAGGCCTTCTGGGCCATTTAAGACACTCAACTTCAACTACACCGAGGCAGGAGAAAAGCGAATCTTGAACTTACACGAGTTGGAAGAACTTCGATTAGACGCTTACGAAAATGCCCGTATCTACAAAGAACGAACTAAAAAGTGGCATGATAAACGTTCAATCAGGAAACAATTCAGTGTGGGAGACATCGTATTGCTCTTCAATTCACGATTAAAACTCTTCCCAGGAAAACTAAAATCTAGGTGGTCTGGACCCTATGAAGTGACTAAAGTACTTCAGAGTGGAGCTGTCAAAATTACCGATAAGACGGATGCACCATTCATCGTAAACGGGCAACGTCTAAAACATTACAATAAGAACGACAACAGTCCTCAAGTCAGCAATATAACATTGCTTGAGCTTCCAGCTCAGACACCCGAATAGCTTCTCACCAAGCTATCGTTAGGCTTTAGACGTTAAAAACAACGCTTATTGGGAGGCAACCCAAATTTCCCTCGTTATTGCATTTCATTTTTCTTTAAAATTCCACTTTGAAAAATCCAACAAAAATCCTAAAATTACTACTACTTTCTACTTTCGTTCATTTTCGTACTTTTATTCTTATTTTATTTTTTTCCCTTTTGTCTTTTGTTTCTACCACTTTTCGTTTCTAAAAATCCTGACTTCAATTTCTTGTTTTAAACTTTTCAGGATTTTTAAAGCCTTCAAAACATTCCTTCTGTTTTCTCCGAATTACCTGCGAGTATGGCCGAGTACGATTTCACAAAGGTTCACTTCAGAGGACTCGCTCAAAAGGCAAGATTTGCAGCACTGACCGAAAGAGAATTCGCCTTAACGCTGTATTATGATAAGGCTACTATGGATAAACTAGGGATCACAGATAGCATTCAATACCTGTTCAATCAACTGGGTTGGGAGAACACTGCTCTGAAAACACGCTTCGCTACCTACAAGGATCTTACCTACGAATTCCTTAGTTCCTTCAGATATACACCCAACTATGGTTTTGGATCCAGCACAGAGTTGATTACCTTCCGATTGTTTGGAATGGACCAAACCCACAGCAGGATGTCACTAGCTAACCTCCTAGGATTCCCTAGCGGACCGCATGTGTTCATCAGTGCAGAAGATGACGATATTGATTTGCAACTCGATCACTTCTGGGGTAGAATCACAGGCGACTATCACCCTGAACCAGACAAAATGTACAATGATGACATTCACAACCCAGCCTTCAGATACTTCCACAAGATACTAGCTCATACCTTGTTTGGAAAAGAAGAAAATATTACCACAGTGTCTAAGGAAGAGTTATTCATCATGTTTTGTGCTTCTCAGGGACGGACAGTAAACGTAGTACCTTTCATGATGAGATCCTTCAAACGCCTCACGCTGGAACCTTAGACACCTATTCTTATAGGAGGCCTAGTAACAATGATTGCCCACGAGCTTGGCCTTAGATTCCATTTAAATGCCAGCACTCGTTTTGGTACCATCAGACCCATGAACATACAATTCTGCTTTAACAGGCGCATCTTAGGGACTATGGGACCTGGACCGTATGAGTACCTTATTAATGAAAAACCAGTACAGCTATTCACACTACCTGATCATCTGATGACAAGCATCCACAACAAGGATAATTGGCTCTACGAATTGGATGAGCCTATGGGACCTCCTTCACCACAGTCAACACCACAGAACTATATGTATGACAGTGACCACATCTCTGAGGCACACGACTATATGTACTATGAGGACGCTGCCTCTGAAACTGAAGTAGACCCTACGACTCCTCCACACTACAATACTTATCCTGAGCCTATCCCTGAGGAGACCACCGACAAAATGGATGCCGTGTTACTCAGATTGGACGACGTTGATAAAGCTCTGACTAATGTAAAAGCTGATACCGCAGGCATGCACAGCGAACTGGTAGGCTTCATGGATCTAGTCTGCGACCAACTCGATTACTATTCACATAAATTCGATGAGTTGAAGGCACGAAAAGATTAGTTATTAGCTCGTAGCAGTAGTTTCAGTTTAGTCTAGTCTAGTTTAGTTTAATTTAATCATATGGATTTTTCGCTTTGTTCGTTTTCTTTATGTATTACGTACAATTGTTTCCATTTTATGTTATTTCAATTCTAGTTTTTATTCAATTATTCTGTTTTCGCATTATTTTTTGTTTGTTGGATGTTATATTACATCACCGTATCAATACTAAGCTTTAAAATCACCACGAGTACGCCCTCAGGGCAAAATTCTGCGTTCTGCAGATTTTGCTGTTGTGACGACCGTCACAGTCCCATGACGAGCGTCACGCGGGTGACGACCGTCACACCTTTGTGACGACCGTCACGCAGCCCAGAACTGCTATCTGATATAACAGGGTTCGTGTTCCCCTCCACTCCCCCCATTATCACTTTCAAACTTCCAAAATTCATACCCCACTACGATTTTCGTCCTCCCCACATTGAACTATAAACCTCAACTCCAAATTCAACCTCCAAAACACCGTTCTGTCATTTTTCCCTCTCCGCCGAAAAACCCCAAAACCCCCGAAACCTCTCCATCTTCAACAATGGCCGGAAACGCAGATGTCAGCAACATTTCCTTCCCTGAAGGCGAGCTAGGCGACAGACAACGAGCACAGTACATTGCATTTCATCAGAGGTCACTCCAGCCAACTCACTACCCGCACCTTCCATCGCTTACGGAGCTCGAACTCCTTGAAGGTGTAACCTGGATGCTTCAACGAGCGGGCATCTGGAACCTCTGCACCAACCCCCAGCCCACCTACGAACAACTCACCCTTGAGTTCTTGAGTTCGTTCTCGTACGTCACCAGCAGCGGCGAACTCAACCAGCACTCAGGTGCCGCTTGCTTCCGGATGTTTGGCGTTAACTATCAGATGCACCAAAACCAGATTGTCGGCATCCTACAGCTACCTTGTGGCGACAACGCTCATCTCCGCATCAATGATCAGTGCCACTCACATCCATAACCCCGCCATCCGGTACTTCCACAGAGCGTTGAGCAACACCATCTTCGCCAGAGACAGCAACCACAAAGTGAACTCCAAGGAGCTCTTCTTCCTTCATTGCGTCTTCAACAATGAACCCGTCAACGCTGCCCCGTTCCTGCTGGCTCACATTCAGGCCAACTGCAACCATGGCTCGAAGCCATTCTACTTTGGCGGGATTGTCACGGCTATTGCACTTGGGCTGAACCTTGGCGACCGCCTCCAGCACCTCCATTCCATCCCCTCGGTGTTCCTTGACACCGACCACTGCAGGGCCTCCCATCTCATCCGCTCCCGAGCTGACGGGAAATACCATCCGGTTGTGCGTGGCAAGACCGTCAGAAGCATCATCCTTCCGTCCCGCACCCGCATCCATCCAGAGGACCGTACCAATTGGTTGTTCGACCTCACTGCCCCTCCTGCTGCCGCTGTTCCTACTCAGGATCCCACTCATGATTCCGACGATGAAATCCAAGCTGAGTTGGACAGGTCCGAGCAGCCAGAGGCATCGCAGCCTCCTCCTCCAGTAGGTACATCTTCTCTCCGCCGCCGTCACCATCCCGTGCCCGACTACACCGAAGAGGACCTCCGTCGCTCCCTAGACCAGCAGGCACATATACTCACGATGCTGCAGCAGCAGAACCAGCGAGCTGACCAGTTCGAAGCTTGGCACCGGACTCAAATGCAACAACTTCACACCGGCCAAGCTACGATCACTGAGAGTCTAGCGAATCTGACCCTGCAGGTCGAAGGACTTCGAGACACGGTCTACCACACGGGAGCCATGAGCTATGAGGATAGAGTAGCCCTTGCTAGAGCCAGAGGACGCCAGCGTGGACGTGACAGAGGTCGGGACTAGATTTTCATTTTTTTTCCTTCATTGTTTACTATATTTCAGTTCTTTGTATTTTCATTTTCAGTTGTATCTCCCTCTCGCATGCTTCAAGAATCAGTGAGGACACTGATCGAGATAGTGTGGGAGCGGAGCCTTATTTCCACTGTATTTTGAACTTCCCTCATTTCCTGTATTTCCATTTCACTGCACTTTGAATTTTAGTAATATCTATTTTTACACTTTCCACTTTCTATTTCTAGCAAATAAAGCTCGTCTATATATTTTTCACGTTACGCAAACAATCCCCACATTATTCAACGTAAACAAAAACTTTCATTTGTTCCTCAAAAGCAAAAGCATCACGAGAATGCACCTGAGTTCAAAACAAGTTTTGAAACTCCGAGGAAACGACAGTTCTAACAAAACCAGTATCGTCCAGACACCTTAGATCTCTAATTTATGCGAGTCGGTTTTACCACCTACGTGTACCAAAGTCTCAAGTGTCTACGCAAACTCAACCCCAAGTAGTTTATACTAGCAGTCAGCACCATCCTAAAAACACTTCTAAGCGAGCGACCGATGCAAATAAGTGTATGATCTCCAAAAAGATGAAAAATCATGAAAAGAGAGCTAAAAAGCCCAAGAATATAAGATACGTTTCCTTCTAAGTTAGGTGCTCCTCACCCGAGCATTTAGCCCAACGACACGAAAAACTCATTGAAAAATCAATGACACCAAATTATGATCAATGAAGAAGATCAAAAACAAAAACGAGATCATATTCACTAACAGGTCGACTTGCCATGAAAGTGTGCGGACAACGGGCTTAATGTGATTGCGCTAGAACAAACAGGGTGAACTTGCCACGAGAACCTTGACACCAAGATACGGTAGCATGACTGAGACCGATTTGCATAAAAAGGAGACCTCCAGAGACTCGTAGTCCAGTGTCGTCATGATACTCGTCTTGTTCCTACCAAGAATCCCGGTTTTTCCAAACTCTGCGAACGAAGAAGCAGCCTCGTGCTTGCCGACTTTTCCACGTTTTACTTGAGGACAAGCAAAGATTTAAGCTTAGGGGAGTTTGATAACACGAAATCATATAGATATTTTCATGCATAATTCAACTAAAGTCTAACCGTTTTCGATCCGATTTCGGGTTATTTCCGTGTATTTGTCTGATGTTTTTGCAGGTATTCAACGATCACGTCTAAACAAGGCAACATGAAGAAAAGAAGCAATCCCAGATGAAATATGGACAAAGAAGGAGTGAAAACACAATGAAAAGCGCAGCAGACTGTTTTTGCTGATGTGACGACCGTCACAGATGCATGACGACCGTCACACGGGTGACGACCGTCACACCTTCTGACGACCGTCATGCAGGCAAAAACGCCCCACTCAGATTACACGTCAAAAGAGCAGTTCCAATTCCCATTAAATGGTCCACTACTCCCTAAATTATCTGCCTCAAGGTCCATCATCCTCAGAGATAACCGTTGGGATTCCACTTCTATAAAAAGGGAAGCAGGGGACTTCAAAAAGGGTGCTGCATTCATACCACGAAGTGCTGCCGAATTTAATTTCCAAAGCAAATTTACTTTCCAGTTTTTATTTGTATTCCTTTCCTTTATTTCCCTTTTCAATTCCTCATTTCCATTTCCGCTCTTCTGTAATACCTATTGCACTGTACGATCAATTTGGAACTAAAGATCAGAATCCTGCCAACATCTGTGGAGGATCTGCTCAAAGGCCAATTGGCATTATTTACAGGTTTTCATTTTGATCAACTTCTGTTTTATTATAATGCAATTTATTATTTATTATTATTATTTATGTTTTGTTTTTCCCAATTCCATGTCTAGCTAAACTTAGGTAATCGATATGTAGTAATAATTCGAATGGGATTTGATAACTCTTGTTTGAAAACTTTCTTTTCACAAAAATAACCTATGGTCTAAGTGTTTAAAATTGATTCACGAAATAAACTTCGTCGCGAAAGCGAGAACTTATTTAAAAGTAGTTTTGCCACGAAAGTGGGAGATTAAATAAGATACGAACCAACAAGCGAAAGCTGCAGTAAGGTCAGATAGTAAACACTAGGCATTTGTTTTAATAACAACGAAAGCACTTTAAAACGAATTAGAACTTAGAGATTTCCAAAAAATAGTTTTAACCCCGAACGGGATACGAAAGTGTACGTTTGGCCCTTAGGATTATGATTAGCGTCAATAACCATCGTGAGACGAGAGTCTTCAAATCTCCATTTTCTGCTTAAATAAACTGTGAAAACTATTTCATACACCAGTAACTTATCAAATACCTGAAGAACACAATTACTACGTATCGATTCAATTAATTAAAATCTAAACAGTAATCTTAGTTCCCCCTTTTAGTGACAATCTTATTCCCTTAAAACATATTCTACCTAGCTAAACATAGTAACTCCCGAGAACACTAGTTTGATTACGAGTCCCTGTGGGATCGATATCTTTTATTACTACGCGATAGACTGTGCACTTGCAGTTAGTTGTATTAGACATAGAAAGTCGCGATCAATTACGTTTTCATCAAAAACACTCTTTTTGATCCGCGCGCGCGACAACAGATCAATGAGCTAGGCCCTCCAAGACGGAGAGATGGATTGGGCCAACCCCGTGTGATGAGCAGGACAGAGCAATATATATATATATATATATATATATATATATATATATATATATATATATATATATATATATATATATATATATATATATATATATATAATATATATATATATATATATATATATATATATATATATATATATATATATATATATATATATATATATATATATATATATATATATATATATATATATATATATATATATATATATATATATATATATATATATATATATATATATATATATATATATATATATATATATATATATAATATATATATATATATATATATATATATATATATATATATATATATATATATATATATATATATATATATATATATATATATATATAATATATATATATATATATATATATATATATATATATATATTATATATATATATATATATATATATATATATATATATATATATATATATATATATATATATATATATATATATATATATATATATATATATATATATATATATATATATATATATATATATATATATATATATATATATATATATATATATATATATATATATATATATATATATATATATATATATATATATATATATATATATATATATATATATATATATATATATATATATATATATATATATATATATATATATATATATATATATATATATATATATATTATATATATATATATATATATATATATATATATATATATATATATATATATATATATATATATATATATATATATATATATATATATATATATATATATATATATATATATATATATATATATATATATATATAAGAATCTTAATCGGTTGAGTAAGTAAATAAAATAATTAATTATTTAATTGAATATGTGCTTAAATATAAGTGGATGTCAAGATAATCCATTGAGCATATATATATATATATATATATAAGAATCTTAATCGGTTGAGTAAGTAAATAAAATAATTAATTATATTTAATAATTAATTATTTAATTGAATATGTGCTTAAATGTAAGTGGATGTCAAGATAATCCATTTCGAAATAATGAGAATTTTAAATGATTAGCATTCTATATATAGGCTATGATCTCAAATATATCATGCTATAAGAAAATTATCTCTTTTTCTCCCCATTCGAAGAGTTTTCAAGACATTACGAGTACCGGTTGAGAAAAATCCACAAGCCAACCAGTGTCAAACACTTGTCTCTACACTTTTCTATTTTAGAATTATCGTTGTCATTGTTTAAAAATCTTTCTCATTATATTCGTCAAGGTATTCCTATAATCATTAATATCAAAATGTCATAGATCCTAAGGTTTGTGTCCATGGGTTTGTGTCCATGGGGAGACGCTTAAGCGCTCCCAGCGTGATGAGTGATCAGTGCATATTTATGCACTTTCTCCTATATTTTTACTTAGGGATTTCTTTAATTTATCTTGATTATTTTTATGTTTTATTTTGTTTTTATATTTTATTTTAATTTTGGCTTAATTTGATTTCCGCACTTATTTTTCAGCTTTAGCAGTCTGCACGTAAACGATCATAACTGGAGTTCCGGAAATCCGTTTGAGGCGTTCTAAAAATCGCCAGAAAGCTAAGAGAGAGAGCTACAAATTTCGTGTTGGAGTCGAAGTCAGATTCGAAGCCCAAAATTCCAGAATTCCGTTTGAAGTTACTGAATTAGAATTTTATTTTAGTGTTGGGTCATGTATTGGGCCTGGGTTATGTTTTCGACCCAGTTGGGTTATGACCCGAATTTGCTTTCTTTTTAAAGGAAAAATACTCGTGTTACTGTTCACCTAGTTACATTTTCACGAAAAATACATTCGGAGCTTTGGGAGAACCATGGAGAGCTAATTCCTTAGAGTCATTCTGCTGTAATCGCGTTCCAACGCTTTGAGGTTTTTACTTTATCAATCTAATTCGTTTCTCTTTCAACACTATTCTATGAATTGCTTTTGCTTAATCTGTTAGTTTATAGAATTGTTTTGATTAAATTCGTATGATTGCATCCTTAGCATTTATTCACCGTTACGTCGCTTTGTCGTTAATTCGCGTTTATAATTCGTGTTTGCTTAATTCACGAAAACTTAATCCGTTTGCTTAATTTGGAATATAGGATTGTTAATCTAGTTTATGTCTTTTGCGCTTGTTAATTGACATAGGAAGCGAATAGAGATCGAAATCGCTTAGGAAATTGGTAAGGTAGAAACCCCGTGATAACCCGGAACCGAAAACAGTAGATTGACTTATTTTGATAATAACTTATTTTAACCGCTTAATTGCATTTTCTTTATTTATCCTTTCAGAAACCAAACCAACTCCCCCTCCATTTTGAATTTGGTAGATTAATCACATAAAAGAATCCTTGAGACGATATCCGAGTTCAATTGTCGCTGTATTACGTTTTCATCAAAAACACTCTTTCTGATCCGCGCGCGACAACTGATCAATGAGCTAGGCCTTCCACGACGGAGAGATGGATTGGGCCAACCCCGTGTGATGAGCAGGACAGAGCAATATATATATATATATATATATATATATATATATATATATATATATATATATATATATATATATATATATATATATATATATATATATATATATATATATATATATATATATATATATATATATATATATATATATATATATATATATATATATATATATATATATATATATATATATATATATATATATATATATATATATATATATATATATATATATATATATATATATATATATATATATATATATATATATATATATATATAAGAATCTTAATCGGTTGAGTAAGTAAATAAAATAATTAATTATATTTAATAATTAATTATTTAATTGAATACGTGCTTAAATATAAGTGGATGTCAGGATAATCCATTTTGAAATAATGAGAATTTTAAATGATTATCATTCTATATATAGGCTATGATCTCAAATATCGTGCTATAAGAAAATTATCTCTTTTTCTCCCCATTCGAAGAGTTTTCAAGACATTACGAGTACTGGTTGAGAAAAATCCACAAGCCAACCAGTGTCAAACACTTATCTCTACACTTTTGTATTTTAGAATTATCGTTGTCATTGTCTAAAAATCTTTCTCATTATATTCGTCAAGGTATTCCTATAATCATTAATATCAAAATGTCATAGATCCTAAGGTTTGTGTCCATGGGGAGACGCTTAAGCGCTCCCAGCGTGATGAGTGATCAGTGCATATTTATGCACTTTCTCCTATATTTTTACTTAGGCATTTCTTTACTTTATCTTGATTATTTTTATGTTTTATTTTGTTTTTATATTTTGTTTTTATTTTTGGCTTAATTTGATTTCCGCACTTATTTTTCAGCTTTAGCAGTATGCACGAAAACGATCATAACTGGAGTTCCAGAAATCCGTTTGAGGCGTTCTAAAAATCGCCGGAAAGCTAAGAGAGACAGGTACGACTTTCGTGTTGGAGTCGAAGTCAGATTCGGAGCCCAAAATTCCAGAATTCCGTTTGAAGTTACTGCATTAGAATTTTATTTTAGTGTTGGGTCATGTATTGGGCCGGGGTTATGTTTTTGACCCAGTTGGGTTATGACCCAAATTTGCTTTCTTTTTAAAGGAAAAATACTCGTGTTACTGTTCACCTAGTTACATTTTCATGAAAAATACATTCGGAGCTTTGAGAGAACCATGGAGAGCTAATTCCTTAGAGTCATTCTGCTGTAATCGGGTTCCAACGCTTTGAGGTTTTTACTTTATCAATCTAATTCGTTTCTCTTTCAACACTATTCTATGAATTGCTTTTGCTTAATCTGTTAGTTTATAGAATTGTTTTGATTAAATTCGTATGATTGCATCCTTAGCTTTTATTCGCCGTTACGTCGCTTTGTCGTTAATTCGCGTTTATAATTCGTGTTTGCTTAATTCACGAAAACTTAATTCGTTTGCTTAATTTGGAATATAGGATTGTTAATCTAGTTTATGTCTTTTGCGCTTGTTAATTGACATTGGAATCGAATAGAGATTGAAATCGCTTAGGAAATTGGTAAGGTAGAAACCCGTGATAAGCCGGAACCAAAAACAGTAGATTGACTTATTTTGATAATCACTTATTTTAACCGCTTAATTGCATTTTCTTTATTTATCCGATCAGAAACCAAACCAACTCCCCCTCCATTTCGAATTTAGTAGATTAATCACATAAAAGAATCCTTGAGACGATATCCGAATTGAATTGTCGATGTATTACGTTTTCATCAAAAACACTTGTTGTGATCCGCGCGCGACAACTGATCAACGAGCTAGGCCCTCTACGACGGAGAGATGGATTGGGCCGACCCCGTGTGATGAGTGGGACAGAGCAGTGTATATATATATATATATATATATATATATATATATATATATATATATATATATATATATATATATATATATATATATATATATATATATATATATATATATATATATATATATATATATATATATATATATATATATATATATATATATATATATATATATATATATATATATATATATATATATATATATATATATATATATATATATATATATATATATATATATATATATATATATATATATATATATATATATATATATATATATATATATATATAAGAGTCTTAATCCGTTGAGTAAGTAAATAAAATAATTAATTATATTTAATAATTAATTAATTAATTGAATATGTGCTTAAATATAAGTGGATGTCAAGATAATCCATTTTGAAATAATGAGAATTCCAAATGATTATCATTCTATATATAGGCTATGATCTCAAATATATCATGCTATAAGAACATTATCTCTTTTTATCCCCATTCGAAGAGTTTTCACCAACCAGTGTCAAACACTTGTCTCTACACTTTTGTATTTTAGAATTATCGTTGTCATTGTCTAAAAATCTTTCTCATTATATTCGTCAAGGTATTCCTATAATCATTAATATCAAAATGTCATAGATCCTAAGGTTTGTGTCCATGGGGAGACGCTTAAGCGCTCCCAGCGTGATGAGTGATCAGTGCATATTTATGCACTTTCTCCTATATTTTTACTTAGGGATTTCTTTAATTTATCTTGATTATTTTTATGTTTTATTTTGTTTTTATATTTTATTTTAATTTTGGCTTAATTTGATTTCCGCACTTATTTTTCAGCTTTAGCAGTCTGCACGTAAACGATCATAACTGGAGTTCCGGAAATCCGTTTGAGGCGTTCTAAAAATCGCCAGAAAGCTAAGAGAGAGAGCTACAAATTTCGTGTTGGAGTCGAAGTCAGATTCGAAGCCCAAAATTCCAGAATTCCGTTTGAAGTTACTGAATTAGAATTTTATTTTAGTGTTGGGTCATGTATTGGGCCTGGGTTATGTTTTCGACCCAGTTGGGTTATGACCCGAATTTGCTTTCTTTTTAAAGGAAAAATACTCGTGTTACTGTTCACCTAGTTACATTTTCACGAAAAATACATTCGGAGCTTTGGGAGAACCATGGAGAGCTAATTCCTTAGAGTCATTCTGCTGTAATCGCGTTCCAACGCTTTGAGGTTTTTACTTTATCAATCTAATTCGTTTCTCTTTCAACACTATTCTATGAATTGCTTTTGCTTAATCTGTTAGTTTATAGAATTGTTTTGATTAAATTCGTATGATTGCATCCTTAGCATTTATTCACCGTTACGTCGCTTTGTCGTTAATTCGCGTTTATAATTCGTGTTTGCTTAATTCACGAAAACTTAATCCGTTTGCTTAATTTGGAATATAGGATTGTTAATCTAGTTTATGTCTTTTGCGCTTGTTAATTGACATAGGAAGCGAATAGAGATCGAAATCGCTTAGGAAATTGGTAAGGTAGAAACCCCGTGATAACCCGGAACCGAAAACAGTAGATTGACTTATTTTGATAATAACTTATTTTAACCGCTTAATTGCATTTTCTTTATTTATCCTTTCAGAAACCAAACCAACTCCCCCTCCATTTTGAATTTGGTAGATTAATCACATAAAAGAATCCTTGAGACGATATCCGAGTTCAATTGTCGCTGTATTACGTTTTCATCAAAAACACTCTTTCTGATCCGCGCGCGACAACTGATCAATGAGCTAGGCCTTCCAAGACGGAGAGATGGATTGGGCCAACCCCGTGTGATGAGCAGGACAGAGCAATATATATATATATATATATATATATATATATATATATATATATATATATATATATATATATATATATATATATATATATATATATATATATATATATATATATATATATATATATATATATATATATATATATATATATATATATATATATATATATATATATATATATATATATATATATATATATATATATATATATATATATATATATATATATATATATATATATATATATATATATATATATATATATATATATATATATATATATATATATATATATATATATATATATATATATATATATATATATATATATATATATATATATATATATATATATATATATATATATATATATATATATATATATATATATATATATATATATATATATATATATATATATATATATATATATATATATATATATATATATATATATATATATATATATATATATAAGAGTCTTAATCGGTTGAGTAAGTAAATAAAATAATTAATTATATTTAATAATTAATTAATTAATTGAATATGTGCTTAAATATAAGTGGATGTCAAGATAATCCATTTTGAAATAATGAGAATTCCAAATGATTATCATTCTATATATAGGCTATGATCTCAAATATATCATGCTATAAGAACATTATCTCTTTTTATCCCCATTCGAAGAGTTTTCACGACATTACGAGTACCAGTTGAGAAAAATCCACAAGCCAACCAGTGTCAAACACTTGTCTCTACACTTTTGTATTTTAGAATTATCGTTGTCATTGTCTAAAAATCTTTCTCATTATATTCGTCAAGGTATTCCTATAATCATTAATATCAAAATGTCATAGATCCTAAGGTTTGTGTCCATGGGGAGACGCTTAAGCGCTCCCAGCGTGATGAGTGATCAGTGCATATTTATGCACTTTCTCCTATATTTTTACTTAGGCATTTCTTTACTTTATCTTGATTATTTTTTTGTTTTATTTTGTTTTTATATTGTTTTTTATTTTTGTCTTAATTTGACTTCCGCACTTATTTTTCAGCTTTAGCAGTCTGCACTGAAACGATCATAACTGGAGTTCCGGAAATCCATTTGAGGCATTCTAAAAATCGCCGGAAAGCTAAGAGAGAGCGGTACGACTTTCGTGTTGGAGTCGAAGTCAGATTCAGAGCCCAAAATTCCAGAATCCCGTTTGAAGTTACTGCATTAGAATTTTATTTTAGTGTTGGGTCATGTATTGGGCCTGGGTTATGTTTTCGACCCAGTTGGGTTATGACCCGAATTTGCTTTCTTTTTAAAGGAAAAATACTCGTGTTACTGTTCACCTAGTTACATTTTCACGAAAAATACATTCGGAGCTTTGAGAGAACCATGGAGAGCTAATTCCTTAGAGTCATTCTGCTGTAATCGCGTTCCAACGCTTTGAGGTTTTTACTTTATCAATCTAATTCGTTTCTCTTTCAACACTATTCTATGAATTGCTTTTGCTTAATCTGTTAGTTTATAGAATTGTTTTGATTAAATTCGTATGATTGCATCCTTAGCTTTTATTCGCCGTTACGTCGCTTTGTCGTTAATTCGCGTTTATAATTCGTGTTTGCTTAATTCACGAAAACTTAATCCGTTTGCTTAATTTGGAATATAGGATTGTCAATCCAGTTTACGTCTTTTGCGCTTGTTAATTGACATAGGAATCGAATAGAGATTGAAATCACTTAGGAAATTAGTAAGGTAGAAACCCGTGATAAGCCGAAACCGAAAACAGTAGATTGACTTATTTTGATAATCACTTATTTTAACCGCTTAATTGCATTTTCTTTATTTATCCGATCAGAAACCAAACCAACTCCCCCTCCATTTCGAATTTGGTAGATTAATCACATAAAAGAATCCTTGAGACGATATCCGAGTTGAATTGTCGCTGTATTACGTTTTCATCAAAAACACTCGTATTGATCTGCGCGCGACAACTGATCAATGAGCTAGGCCCTCCACGACGAAGAGATGGATTGGGCCGACCCCGTGTGATGAGCGGGACAGAGCAGTATATATATATATATATATATATATATATATATATATATATATATATATATATATATATATATATATATATATATATATATATATATATATATATATATATATATATATATATATATATATATATATCTATATATATATCTATATATATATCTATATATATATATATATATATATATATATATATATATATATATATATATATATATATAAATAAGAATGTTAATCGGTTGAGTAAGTAAATAAAATAATTAATAATATTTAATAATTAATTATTTAATTGAATATGTGCTTAAATATAAGTGGATGTCAAGATAATCCATTTTGAAATAATGAGTTTTCTAAATGATTATCATTCTATATATAGGCTATGATCTCAAATATATGATGCTATAAGAAGATTATCTCTTTTTATCCCCATTCGATGAGTTTTCAAGACACTACGAGTACCAGTTGAGAAAAATCCACAAGCCAACAAGTGTCAAACACTTGTCTGTACACTTTTGTATTTTTGAATTATCGTTGTCATTCTCTAAAAATCTTTCTCATTATATTCGTCAAGGTATTCCTATAATCATTAATATCAAAATGTCATAGATCCTAAGGTTTGTGTCCGTGGGGAGATGCTTAAGCGCTCCCAGCTTGATGAGCTAGGCCTTCCACGACGGAGAGATGGATAGGGCCGACCCCGTGTGATGAGCGGGACAGAGCAATATATATATATATATACACATACACACACACACACATAAGAGCCTTAATCGGTGGAGTAAGTAAATAAAATAATTAATTATATTTAATAATTAATTATTTAGTTGAATATGTGCTTAAATATAAGTGGATGTCAAGATAATCCATTTCGAAATAATGAGAATTCTAAATGATTATCATTCTATATATAGGCTATGATCTCAAATATCGTGCTATAAGAAAATTATCTCTTTTTATCCCCATTCGAAGAGTTTTCAAGACATTACGAGTACTGGTTGAGAAAAATCCACAAGCCAACCAGTGTCAAACACTTATCTCTACACTTTTGTATTTTAGAATTATCGTTGTCATTGTCTAAAAATCTTTCTCATTATATTCGTCAAGGTATTCCTATAATCATTAATATCAAAATGTCATAGATCCTAAGGTTTGTGTCCATGGGGAGACGCTTAAGCGCTCCCAGCGTGATGAGTGATCAGTGCATATTTATGCACTTTCTCCTATATTTTTACTTAGGCATTTCTTTACTTTATCTTGATTATTTTTATGTTTTATTTTGTTTTTATATTTTGTTTTTATTTTTGGCTTAATTTGATTTCCGCACTTATTTTTCAACTTTAGCAGTCTGCACGGAAACGATCATAACTGGAGTTTCGGAAATCCGTTTGAGGCGTTCTAAAAATCGCCGGAAAGCTAAGAGAGACAAGTACGACTTTCGTGTTGGAGTCGATGTCAGATTCGGAGCCCAAAATTCCAGAATTCCGTTTGAAGTTACTGCATTAGAATTTTATTTTAGTGTTGGGTCATGTATTGGGCCTGGGTTATGTTTTCGACCCAGTTGGGTTATGACCCAAATTTGCTTTCTTTTTAAAGTAAAAATACTCGTGTTACTGTTCACCTAGTTACATTTTCACGAAAAATACATTCGGAGCTTTGAGAGAACCATGGAGAGCTAATTCCTTAGAGTCATTCTGCTGTAATCGCCTTCCAACGCTTTGAGGTTTTTACTTTATCAATCTAATTCGTTTCTCTTTCAACACTATTCTACGAATTGCTTTTGCTTAATCTGTTAGTTTATAGAATTGTTTTGATTAAATTCGTATGATTGCATCCTTAGTTTTTATTCGCCGTTACGTCGCTTTGTCGCTAATTCACGTTTATAATTCGTGTTTGCTTAATTCACGAAAACTTAATCCGTTTGCTTAATTTGGAATATAGGAGTGTTAATCTAGTTTATGTCTTTTGCGCTTGTTAATTGACATAGGAATCGAATAGAGATCAAAATCGCTTAGGAAATTGGTAAGGTAGAAACCCGTGATAAGCCGGAACCGAAAACAGTAGATTGACTTATTTTGATAATCACTTATTTTAACCGCTTAATTGCATTTTCTTTATTTATCCGATCAGAAACCAAACCAACTCCCCCTCCATTTCGAATTTGGTAGATTAATCACATAAAAGAATCCTTGAGACGATATCCGAGTTGAATTGTCGCTGTATTACGTTCTGATCAAAAACACTTGTTGTGATCCGCGCGCGACAACTGATCAACGAGCTAGGCCCTCCACGACGGAGAGATGGATTGGGCCGACCCCGTGTGATGAGCGGGACAGAGCAGTGTGTATATATATATATATATATATATATATATATATATATATATATATATATATATATATATATATATATATATATATATATATATATATATATATATATATATATATATATATATATATATATATATATATATATATATATATATATATATATATATATATATATATATATATATAAGAGTCTTAATCGGTTGAGTAAGTAAATAAAATAATTAATTATATTTAATAATTAATTAATTAATTGAATATGTGCTTAAATATAAGTGGATGTCAAGATAATCCATTTTGAAATAATGAGAATTCTAAATGATTATCATTCTATATATAGGCTATGATCTCAAATATATCATGCTATCAGAAGATTATCTCTTTTTATCCCCATTCGAAGAGTTTTCACGACATTACGAGTACCAGTTGAGAAAAATCCACAAGCCAACCAGTGTCAAACACTTGTCTCTACACTTTTGTATTTTAGAATTATCGTTGTCATTGTCTAAAAATATTTCTCATTATATTCGTCAAGGTATTCCTATAATTATTAATATCAAAATGTCATAGATCCTAAGGTTTGTGTCCATGGGGAGACGCTTAAGCGCTCCCAGCGTGATGAGTGATCAGTGCATATTTATGCACTTTCTCCTATATTTTTACTTAGGCATTTCTTTACTTTATCTTGATTATTTTTATGTTTTATTTTGTTTTTATATTGTTTTTTATTTTTGTCTTAATTTGATTTCCGCACTTATTTTTCAGCTTTAGCAGTCTGCACTGAAACGATCATAACTAGAGTTCCGGAAATCCATTTGAGGCGTTCTAAAAATCGCCGGAAAGCTAAGAGAGAGAGGTACGACTTTCGTGTTGGAGTCGAAGTCAGATTCGAAGCCCAAAATTCCAGAATTCCGTTTGAAGTTACTGCATTAGAATTTTATTTTAGTGTTGGGTCATGTATTGGGCCTGGGTTATGTTTTCGACCTAGTTGGGTTATGAACCGAATTTGCTTTCTTTTTAAAGGAAAAATACTCGTGTTACTGTTCACCTAGTTACATTTTCACGAAAAATACATTCGGAGCTTTGAGCGAACCACGGAGAGCTAATTCCTTAGAGTCATTCTGCTGTAATCGCGTTCCAATGCTTTGAAGTTTTTACTTTATCAATCTAATTCGTTTCTCTTTCAACACTATTCTATGAATTGCTTTTGCTTAATCTGTTAATTTATAGAATTGTTTTGATTAAATTCGTAAGATTGCATCCTTAGCTTTTATTCGCCGTTACGTCGCTTTGTCGCTAATTCGCGTTTATAATTCGTGTTTGCTTAATTCATGAAAACTTAATCCGTTTGCTTAATTTGGAATATAGGATTGTTAATCTAGTTTACGTCTTTTGCGCTTGTTAATTGACATAGGAATCGAATAGAGATCGAAATCACTTAGGAAATTGGTAAGGTAGAAACCAGTGATAAGCCGGAATCGAAAACAGTAGATTGACTTATTTTGATAATCACTTATTTTAACCGCTTAATTGCATTTTCTTTATTTATCCGATCAGAAACCAAACCAACTCCTCCTCCATTTTGAATTTGGTAGATTAATCACATAAAAGAATCCTTGAGACGATATCCGAGTTGAATTGTCGATGTATTACGTATTCATCAAAAACACTCGTTTTGATCCGCGCGCGACAACTGATCAATGAGCTAGGCCCTCCACGACGGAGAAATGGATTGGGCCGACCCCGTGTGATGAGCGGGACAGGGCGGTATAAGTGGATGTCAGGATAATCCATTTCGAAATAATGAGAATTTTAATTGATTATCATTCTATATATAGGCTATGATCTCAAATATCATGCTATAAGAAAAGTATCTCTTTTTCTCCCCATTCGAAGAGTTTTCAAGACATTACGAGTACTGGTTGAGAAAAATCCACAAGCCAACCAGTGTCAAACACTTATCTCTACACTTTTGTATTTTAGAATTATCGTTGTCATTGTCTAAAAATCTTTCTCATTATATTCGTCAAGGTATTCCTATAATGATTAATATCAAAATGTCATAGATCCTAAGGTTTGTGTCCATGGGGAGACGCTTAAGCGCTCCCAGCGTGATGAGTGATCAGTGCATATTTATGCACTTTCTCCTATATTTTTAATTAGGCATTTCTTTACTTTATCTTGATTATTTTTATGTTTTATTTTGTTTTTATATTGTTTTTTATTTTTGTCTTAATTTGATTTCCGCACTTATTTTTCAGCTTTAGCAGTCTGCACGGAAACGATCATAACTGGAGTTTCGGAAATCCATTTGAGGCGTTCTAAAAATCGCCGGAAAGCTAAGAGAGAGAGGTACGACTTTCGTGTTGGAGTCGAAGTCAGATTCGGAGCCCAAAATTCCAGAATCCCGTTTGAAGTTACTGTATTAGAAGTTTATTTTAGTGTTGGGTCATGTATTGGGCCTGGGTTATGTTTTCGACCCAGTTGGGTTATGACCCGAATTTGCTTTCTTTTTAAAGGAAAAATACTCGTGTTACTGTTCACCTAGTTACATTTTCACGAAAAATACATTCGGAGCTTTGAGAGAACCATGGAGAGCTAATTCCTTAGAGTCATTCTGCTGTAATCGCGTTCCAACGCTTTGAGGTTTTTACTTTATCAATCTAATTCGTTTCTCTTTCAACACTATTCTATGAATTGCTTTTGCTTAATCTGTTAGGTCATAGAATTGTTTTGATTAAATTCATATGATTGTGTCGCTACTGCGAAAACGGCGCCGGCTGAACAGAAGAGTCGCCGCCGTGCATTATTTATCCCAAAAGAGGGAAAGGAAACGCTCAGAGTAAACCTAACGAAAAACGGGAAAGGATTGATCGTCGCATCCAAATTCCTGGATTCGGGAGTCGATTACGCAAGGGGAAGGTATTAGCACCCCTCACGTCCGTCATACTCGACGGGATCCATGCTTGTTTTCTGGTACGGATTGTTATTCTATCTACTCTAAGGGTCAAGGGACAAAAAGAAAAGAAAATGACTCGGCAAAGTATTGCACTTTATGCCTACGTACTCCCGTCTGGAACGAGAAATTAGAGTCAACGTAGTTCGCCTACCTACGGGAAAGGAAGGGAAGGTTGTTCGGTAGGATACAACATCCTATGCCTACGTACTTTCATACAGCATAAAAGATCAGAGCAAAGGTAGTTCGGGCACGGAGGACACCAGTCTGTCTTGATTGTTTTTATCCTTCTGAAAAAGGTTTTTCTCCTGATTACGGGTCCAAGCGGACAAAAATGACACTTTGATTGGTTTTCAGTCTTTTACGCAAGAACTGTTTTTTATGATGTTTGCAATCTCTGACGCACTAGAGACTATGACTTGAGAGTGACTACGTCGCGTGTCACCCAAAGGGTACCACACTAAGCAGCCAGACTACTGGAAAGAAACTCTCCAGCAACCCTTTCTCAAATAGCTTAAGGCTCGTAACGTACGACATCGATTAACCTTATTACTGTGTTTTTGAATGATTTTGAGATAAGAAGAGAAACGACACTCTAAAATCCTATGGTTGAAAATGGGAATCAAGACTATCCTAATGTTGTCATGCATGGGTTAACACCTAATGTCTGTCATATTTCTCTCTTGCCCAGAGAAAAACAGAGATTCTAGGGGATAAACGGAAAAGAAACAGCAAATATACGGTAAACAGTAAAATGCATGAGATGCAGCAATACAAGCGAGGCAAGGGAGTCCCACTCAACCTCGAACCTGGGAAAACAATATGCAAAGTGAAACAGCTTCACTTCAAACCTAAGGGGCAAGCTGAACAAGCCAACAATCAATACAGTAAAAGAAAAAAAATAAAACCCCAAAACCAGCTCTGACAGCACACCAGCTCCTACAGCAGCAAATAATCAACAGCAAGCCAATTGACAGTAACATCTTTAAGTAAGACTCCACTTCCATCTTCAATGACCCCCCAAGCTTTAGATAAGCTCCTGTCTTCAAAAGTACCCCAGCTCTGGCAAGCAATGAACCCCAACAAATAAAATGCTTCAAACAACAGCAAAACCCTAATTTCAACAGGTATCCAGCTTTGACAGGCGCAAGCTTCATCTTCATCAATATTCAATGCTCTCCTTATCTTCAATGGACTTATATCTTCAAGGCAAACACTCACAGGAGAGAATCACTTAACAGATTAAGTTGAAATGCTAAACAGCTTATTGACAACCAAAGGAAGCCTACAAGTGTTTAACATTATAAGAGAAAGGATCCCTCAAAGTTCTACTTCTAAAATAAGCCACTTATCCCTCCAAAGGAGGGATGTGAATACCTTAGAAGGACTTTATGTCATAGGGAGGAATAGAAGCACAAGAGGCTTTCTATATTTGTAAGAAGAAATCATTCTAATCTAAGGCTCTCCCTATTTCTCCTATCTCCTAAGTCTTCACAAACCATCCTCCAGGAGAGGAATCTTCATGCATCCAGCTCTATCCTTTGTCTTCAATCATCATTCAAGGTCTTCATAAGCCTCAACAAGCAAAACCCAAGCCCCAAGCCCAATTGAAATGCCCAAAACCCCACAAACAAAGCAACATCCCAAGTGGGAAACACACCAATATCAACCAAATTGCAAAAATCAAGTAAAAATAGTAAAACTCACTATAAAGTGCTAAATTAATTTCTAAGGGACCCTAATTATGTACCCTATACCCCATATAGATCCCATAACCTAAATCCACTATTAGACCCCAAAACTATGTCCTAAACTGCACCTAATTGTTGTGAAACCATAATTCTGATACCTCTCATATCCACCTCTCAAATTAATCTAAGTTTTAGTCACAAAAATATGACAAAATTCCTAGGGGTACATGCTTCCCTAATCTAATTAACCTCACAATAATCAATCAAAAATCATGCACCAATCTCTCATACTAAATTGAGAAAAATTAAGTACTAAACAAATGCAAAATAAAAGCAATAATATTGTAAAATATGCCAAAAAAATAAAATGCACGAAATTAATATTTTTATTATTTCACAATTTTCTAGAGGTCCTAAGGAAACTAGGAAAAAAATTCCATCCTAAAATGATCATTTTTCAATTTATTGTGAATTATTTGCTAACCTATATGCAAACATGAAATAAAATGAAAATCAATTAAAAATGAAAAAAAACAGGCGTGGCGAATAGAAACTTTATGCAGTTCAAAAGGGAATTGGGCCCAGGAGGGGGGTGCAGGTATCACAACGCGCTAGGCCCAAACCCAAACCAGAAAATCAATGAAAAAAACATAACAAAAATGGAAAATCCTGGGGGCGAATAGCAATAGTTCGCCTTGTTATTCTGATTGGGCCTCCCATTGGGGGTGTGAGTAGTAATCCGGTCCATGGCCCAAACGAAAAAAACACATTGAGAAGGGGGTGTCACGGGAAAACTGGGGAGATGATTAGCAAACCTCATAATGGGCCTAAGGCCCGGATCCAATCCCCTCAATCAGCACACAAAAAACCCTAAGCTACCTCACTCTCCTCCACTGTTCATCATCCTCCCCCCCCCCCCCCCCAAACCCTAAGCGTCGCTCGCCATAACCAAACTCTCTCTCTCTCTGAAACGCTTCAGAAAAACTCTCACAAATCTCTCACCCTCACAAACTTGTTCATCAACCTCATCAACTCGTTCACAAAACCCTATTCATCACAATCACAAACTAACGCTTTCAATTTCTGAGCCCAGATTAAACTCCCTAAACCAACTTTCGCAAACCAACATTAACTATCCTAAACTCTCCAGCTAACAAAATAAGAAAAACGATAGATGATGAATTCAGAATAGGAACCTGGATGGATGACTCAAACGGCGATGAACTGGATCTTGGATGAAGCCTGGAGCAACTTCTGGAAATTCTTGTTGAAGTTTCGGAGATCTACGACGGCGGCGTCGTTCGCGTGATAAAGATCCACGAAGATTGTAGAACTGAAGGAAGTCTGGCGATGTTCTTGAGACGCTTTGAGGAGCTGATGATAAGATCAGAAGGATCTGAGGATTGTTGAAGATCTCGTATGAATTTCTGGCAAATCTGGAAAAAACAATTGATGAGTACTGATGAAGTTTTTCGGTCGCTTGAAGGCTTTCTGGAAAAAGAACTCAGATGACCAAGGTGGTGGATGAACAAATGTGAAGGTGTTCTTGATGATGATCAGTGTTCTGGGTAAATTGCTGATGGAAATGAAGATTCCGGCGAATCGATGTTTTCCGGCGAGGAGTGGATGGAGGCGGATGAAGAAGATTGAAAGGCGTTTGGATTGATTTTCTGGAAAATTCAGTTTACGGTGAACTCAACGGATTCCGGCGACCGTTTGCAGTTATCGGCAAGAGGTTACGGCGGAGGAAGGCGTCTCCGGTGGTGGTTGCATGTGATCCGGTGAGGGTTGGTGAGTGGAATACAGATGGCGGTGGTGAGTGCAGAGAGAGACAAGTGGCACTAAGGGAGAGAGAGAAAGGGACACGTGGGGTCAGAGGGAGATAGGTGGCAGAAAGAGAGAGTGGTGTGAGTGATGTGGTGGAAGAAGAAGAAAAGCCACGCGTGGCATCTTCTTTTATAGACACATGGCACTCTCTGGACCTCTCTGACTGGGCTTTGACTACCGGACACCTGGCCCACTATTAAGACTAAGACTCTAATTAAGACCTAATTAAATGCTAATGACCTGATTAACTCTGCATTAAAACTAATCACTCTATTAATGAACTACCTAATTAAACCCTAATTAAAACTAAACGAAATTAATAATAAAAAAAACCCTAATCAAACTTCTAATTAAACCTAATTAACAAAACACAATTAACTCTAATTAACCTATTAAAAAAACAGAAAAAAATTTATTTAATATCTAAAAACCTAATTAAAATTCCAATTAAAGTCTAGAAAAATAATAAATCTATTAAAACTCTATATCAAAAAATCTTATCACATTTATTAAAAACTAAGATCTCACATTATTACCCTCTTTTTTTTACTATATCATAAAACTATTTAAAAAACTAAAAAGATTATTTAAAATCTATATTAAACTATTCTATTTAATGACAAAAAAGGTAACATCTAATAGGCTAAAAATCCATTAAAACTATTAAAAAGAGAGAATATCTATTTAAAAAATCTAAAAAATCTATTTACTTCTATTAAAAAATCTAGATATAAAAAATCTATTAAATTCTATTAAAAAAAATACTAACCTATTCAATATCTAAAAAATCAAGTAAATCTATTAAAAACTATTAGAATGCATTAAAAATCTAGAAACTAAAAGAGAAAATCCTAAAAATGCCAGAAAGCCGATTAAATCGATTAGAGAACAATTGCGCAACCATAGCGAAACCCGGGCACCGAGATGGCCTAAAAACACAGGGAACGAGCACCAATTCTCAAAATACACTTATTCAAACCGGCCTGAACTGCCTGAAACGCCAGGGGCTGCAATCCCGATAAAATCAATCTGACTGAGAAAATTGCAATGCATGCAGTATGCGAATGCGAATGCAAAATGCGTCGAAACAAAAACCAGATATGGGAACCGGTTGGTCAAATTTTGGGGTGCAACAGCTGCCCATATTCAAGCGGCTTGGACCCGACTGGGTGAAGAGCGAACGGCCTTCAAACAATCGAGGTACGAGACGGTTGAATACTAAGAACCCGGAAATTTGCCAACCGCAGAAATAAACTGCACCAACTGCTTGGACAACACCGCCCGCTGACTGGATCTGGTTGTTACGGCAACAAACTGATCAATTAGCGACCGTGCTGGGGATTATTTTCACCGGCCTGAAAAAGATTCTATCATTGCGGGGACAGAACTTTGTCCATATTATGTCAACACAGAGAAATCCTGACGACCTCGCTGGGGAAACAACTCTGTCGAAACGTTCATCCGCCTGCTTCATACTGGAAAAACCATCCGAATACTGTTCCTCTGCCTACCTCTGTAGTAGCTACCTTCGTTGGTCCAGCCCACCAACGACTCTGAAGAAGACTCTACTGGGGACAGTAACACGAGGAAATCATGGCGACTTCCTTGGGGAAAATACTTTTGTCAAATATTGGAACACAACTCACATACTCTGTCTATCACGGGAGAATTATCTTTCTGGATACCAGAAAGTTCATCTGCCTGCTTCATACGGGAAACTCCATTTTTCAGACTCATACCGGAAAACACATCTGCCTGATTCATACAGGAAAGTTCTTCCGCCTGATTCATACGGGAAAAGACAACTCATCTGCCTGATACTTACAGGAAAGTTCTTCCGCCTGCTTCATACGGGAAAATACAACTCATCTGCCTGATACATACATGAATGTTCTTCCGCCTGCCTTTTACGGGAAAATCGTAACACATCTTCCTGATACTTACAGGAAAGTTCTTCCGCCTGATTCTTACGGGAAAATCGTAACACATCTGCCTGATACTTACAGGAAAGTTCATCCGCCTGCTTCTTACGGGAAAATCGTAACACATCTTCCTGATACTTACAGGAAAGTTCATCCGCCTGATTCTTACGGGAAAAGATAAAACATCTGCCTGATACATACAGGAAAGTTCATCCGCCTGATTCTTACGGGAGACATACAACACATCTGCCTGATTCATACAGGAAAGTTCATCCGCCTGATTCTTACGGGAAAATCGTAACACATCTTCCTGATACTTACAGGAAAGTTCATCCGCCTGATTCTTACGGGAAAAGATAACACATCTGCCTGATACATACAGGAAAGTTCATCCGCCTGATTCTTACGGGAGACATACAACACATCTGCCTGATTCATACAGGAAAGTTCATCCGCCTGATTCTTACGGGAAAAGATAACATTGGATATAGCTTCCTAGCTTGTTCGCGGTAGTAGCTAACTGCACTAGGGATATTCTGAAAATAACTGCCCGACACCCATTTCGACAACAAGTGACCACTTTTGAAGTCTTGATTTATCAAACCCTGGAATGCTGCCACAACAGCAAACCTGAAGAAAAACACTCCGCTGGTCGGATAAGAGAAACTTCAACCCGTAACTCTGTGGGGAATGATAACAAGACCAGCATCATCACATGCCTCACGGCGAGACCCCAATCATCTGGTAATAGATCTGAGATAGAACCCCGTACTCCTGTTGAGAAACACGCCTGAAAAACCAAAAGGTTAACCAACCTGATTTATGTTTCAAAATGCGTATGTTTGGCAATGGCGTAATGCTCCATACAGCATGGAAATGCTACGCGTTTTGGGTAGATGCAATCATGATAATGTATGCAAATGCAAATGCAGGCTCAGGCTACTAGGGAGCTCTGACAAGCTTGCTTCAACACGGCCGTTGAGGACAATACCACCCTGTTGGGGACGAACAGATATCGAGAAATATTCTGGCAAAATAAATGCCGGAGATGTAACCCACTCTGCCGGGGAGAGATTACACATCGATTTCCACTGGGAGGAAAGAATAACACCTGCTGGGCTGACTAACTCAACTGGGGGAGAAGCAACCCTTCTGGGAGACAACTGTCTGGGTACAATTTACGAACTCGAAACTACCACTCCGGTGGGGATAATCATCCTGACGAAGGCATGACGACCTGCGGGGAGAAATAAAACCCATCCCCAGTGGGGATACTCCTTCTGAACTTACTATCTTGGTTATGTGCCTCGGAAATCCTCCCCGCTGGGGATTGAATGCGCACACTTTTCAACTCTCTGGGGAGTATAAAATCTGCATGAGACACCGATTCTGTCTTGCTGGGGATACCCTGTGGGGGGTAAGCTGCGACTAGCTAGGGAGGATGATCCCTCTCCGGTAAGGGATAACAACATTTCAACTCCTGGGGATGAGATGCGACCTGCATGGGGATTAGCGTTCCACCAAATCAAGTCTTCCATCACGAGCCTCCGGCTGGGGACATAATTTTCTGATTGTCCGCTTCAAAGGCGAGAACCCTGCAAAACACAAACGAGACAACACAAATCTATACAACCAAATCTATTCGGGTTAGTGTCCGTGACATTACTTCAGTTAATTCGAAGTTTTAGCAATTATTGGCAAGGGCCAACAAAGTTATGCACATGCGAGTTTATCGAAACATCGGCGTTTTCCACATACAAAACAGTAAAGCACAAACATCAAATACTGAATAACATGTTTTATTAATAACAGGCCTCTGAATAGGCAAAGTTTTGTACATCGGATGCAACTCCTGAAAAGAGGAAGTTACGCACACACACATACATATATGCACAAAAAGCATAGAAATACAACTTGAATTTGTACACCTGTCGGCAACGTGGTGCAGACAAACATCACGAGCTGATCCTCCTATGACTCGCCTGACTCTGGCGCTTTCCCGGTATTCAATTTTCGAAAGAGCTTGTGTCGGATAAACGAACCCTCAGGTACTCCCTGTTGCACCCCAAAATTTGACCAACCGGTTCTCCTAGCTAGCTTGTGGTTTAAATTCGTGTTCGCATATCAGATGCATGACATTTGTGCACAGACAGAGGATATCAGAGTTACAGTTTGGGTTTGTCTATCAGATATTTCAGATCCAGTCTAGGTCATCAGGTTTTATTTCGGGAAATTGTGCTCTTCTCGGGATTTTTAGCTTGCACGGTGATTGGGGAATATTCTGAGGCCAGGGGTTTATTGTTTGATTCGATCTGGTCTCGCGCGCTCTTTTATGTTGGTTATTGGCCTCTGTTTGCATTTTTAGGGCTTAATAGACTTTTGTGGATTTTAATCAGATTTTTAATCATTTTTTAGGATTTAAATAGATTTTTAACATTTTTTAAATAGCTTAAATCTTTTTCTAGAGCTTTATAGATTTTTTTATAGAATTTAAATAGGTTTTAATTGGTTTAATAGTTTTTTTAAATCATTTTTAGAATAATAGATTTTAAAATTGTTTTTAAGTGTTTTAGATAATATAGAAAAGTATAGTTTTTTTTTCTTTTATTAATAATAGAGTTTATTAGATTTACTCTTTTAAATAGATTTTTGGGTTTAATGTAGGATTTAATAGTTCAAATAAATGGTAGATTTTTAATAGGATTTTAATAGAGACTTTATAGAAATTAGTAGAGTTTTAATCATCTTTGGTTAAATAGAGTTAATTAGATTTTAATCATGTTTTTTGATTTAATTAGGATTTAATCTTTTGGTTAGAATTTAATTGAATTTGTTTGAATCAATTAGGATAGTTTAATCTGCATTTAGTTTAATTAGGATTAGTCACTAGTTAATTAGGATTAGTCTTAATTAGGTTAATTGGATTTAATATTTTTGTTAATTCAGTTTTTAAGTTTTTCTGATTAATTTTCGTATGGGCCCAGAGGGGATTTTTTTGGAGGCCCACGTCAACTTTCAGTCCAGTCTTTTTGTCAGTTTTTTGTCCAGAGTTTGCAAGTGACACTTGTCACTATAAAGTGATGCCACACATCCACGCGAGAGCACACCACCTCAACTCTCAGAACGCCCCTCCTCTTGCCACGTTTCCCTTTCTCTCTCCCCACACCCTGACACCTGCCCCACTATCTCTCCCTCTCTCTGCCAGCACCCCACGTGGCGTCCTGCATGCTCTCCACCTCCCATCCCCAGCGCCACCTGTCTTACCCCCATCCCACACCGGACTACCTGCCGCCGGCCATGCAGCAACCGTGACCAGCCACCTCCGATCATTCCAACCGCCTCCGGCCGCCGTCACGTCACCAGAAACTGCAGAAATTCCCAGAAATCCCAGAAACTCAGGATCTTCATATTTTTCCTTTTCTTTCTTCCGATCCCCAGCCACACGCCCTCGCCGGAGAATTCATACCCGCCGGAATCTTCATACAAAGAACATCGTCGTTCGTCCGTTTTCCTCAAGAGCCTCAAGGACCTTTCCGTTCCAGTGACGATCCACTCATCAGTGTTCATCAATCTTGTGGGATCTTCATCAGCTTGAGCCGTTTGTCCAAAATCCCCAGAATCTTCAAAGAGCCTCCGCTTCAATGTTCTTTCCAGGATCTCCAGATCACTCTTAGATCTTCAAGAACACCAGATTCTCGGACTTTTCCTTGAGAAATCTTCAGCAAACGGAGCGATTTCTACAACCTCCTTCCACGATCCAGGCCGCTTCGACGTCAAGATCATCCAACTTCAAGCGAATCTCCTTCGTACTTCATTTTTCCAGAAACGTCCTCGTCTCCAGGTTCGTTTCTTCTCACCTCCTTTGATGTTGTTTTTCATTGATTTTAGGGTTTATCGTTTTAGGGTTTGAGTTTCGTGGGTGATATTGTTGAGTTTTGTGGTTTGGTCGTTGGGTTAGGTCTGGGCTGGGCTAGGCCCAAACTCGTAATTGCTGATGCACTCCCCGGTTTACTCATTTCCCCACTGAGTGTGAAAGCTGAGTGGTGAATTGGATTGGGCCTTAGGCCCCACTGCTATCTGCACCCCCCACCAGCGAGCCCAAAGGAAAATAAACTGAAAACTGTTGCTAACTGCACCGCGTTTTGTCTTTTTTTTTCTTTCTTTTTTGATTTAATTTCTGAAGCGCATTGGGCCTTGCTCGTTTACTATCTGCACCACCCACATCCCTGGCCCATCTAGAAACAACTGGGCGCCCCTTTCTGTTTTCACCCCCTCCCCTTTTTCTTTCATTCTTTTATTTTTCATTTCTTTTATTTTCCATGCATATTATAAAATTCATAGAAAATAGAAAAATTAGTATTTTAAATGCTTGTTTTTTTCACATGCTCATAATTCTGTCTAGAAAATTATAAATAAATAAAATTAGCATTTTATTTTCTTTTAATATTTTTAGTATATTTTTCATTTAAATAGCTTTTAAATATGTTTAGTTTGATACTCAATCTTGTAGAATTTCTTTTAGGACCTTCCCTTAGTATTTTTAATTCATTCTTTTTGGTGTGATTAGATATTGAATCATAGCTTCCCATAGGATTTAATTCTTGATTTTTAGATTAAAATTTGATTAGTCTAATTAGGTTAGCATTAGGGTATCAAAATTAGGGTTTAAGAATGCATAAGTGAAGTAACTCATCTTCTTTTGAGAGTTTTGTTTTGATTTTTAGGTATGGGTATATAGGGATGGTATGGGTAGATGTTATAGACCCTTGTGAATAATTGTTAGATTTTTTCCCTCTTGCTTTAGTATTTTTAGGTATTTTCTGAAGTTGACTGATGGTTTTGACTGTCTGTGTGATATTTGCCTGTCTCTGGGGGTTATTTTTGGGAGTTTGTTGTGGAGTTTAGTTTGTTTTGAAGATCTTGTTGAAGAGCATGATGAAGGAGAAGATTGAAGATCAAGGCTCAGAGACTCAGAGGTTGGAGCTTATTCCCTGTCTGTGAGGTTTGAGATCCTGAAGTTTGAGGGAAGTTCATGGTACTTTCCTGAGGAAGGCACTATGAATGACTTTCATTCTTTCTTCTCACCTCTCTCTTAAGTATCCAAGGATGTTGGAGCCAACATGTGAGTTTAATTTTTCCTGAGGAGGAATGTAAACTGATCACAGTTGTTGAGCCACATGGGATACGATTCCTAAGTGGAAGCCTCCTAGTACTTTCCTGAGGAAGGTCCTATGGGTCTGTTCACTTAGTTCCCTTAGTTCATCTAGGACTTCTTAAGTATCCAATGATGTTGGAGCCTTCATGTGAGTTTAGTTTCTCCTGAGGAGGAATGTAAACTGATCACAGTTGTTGAGCCACATGGGATACGATTCCTAAGCGGAAGCCTCCTAGTACTTTCCTGAGGAAGGTCCTATGGGTCTATTCACCTAGTTCCCTTAGTTCATATAGGATTTCTTAAGTATCCAATGATGTTGGAGCCTTCATGTGAGTTTAATTTCTCCTGAGGAGGAATGTAAACTGATCACAGTTGTTGAGCCACATAGGATATGATTCCTGAGTATAAGCCTCCTAGTGCTTTCCTGAGGAAGACACTATGAGTCTGCTTACTTAGCTCCCTTTCTTTGGTAAGCTTGTTTTGAAGCTTGAAGACTGGGATTGATTTCTTTTGATTAGGGTTTTGCTTTAAGGCTTTGCTTAGAGGTAGATTAGGGTTTTGTTTTTAGGGTTAGGATTAGGGAGAGCTTAGATGTAGATAATTTCTTTCTCAAACATGGATGGTATTTCATTTCTTTTATCTGTATGACTGCAGTTTACTATTTATTGCTTGATAGCATGTTGTTTATTTTTCAGTATGATTACTGTTATTTCATGACTGGCTTGAGGTCGAGACGAGCTTGTGGAGGCTGAAGCCCCACACACATTTCCTCCCTCACTTGCATTGCATGCATTTTACTGCTAAGCTGATGCTTTGTCTATTTTTGGTGTATCATTGACATGATCCCTTAGGACTCTCATTTCCTCTGATGAGGATTTGATGATAGACTTTTAGGTTGAAACCTATGCATGACAACTTCTAGGAGTTCCCTGTTCAAACCTCAACCATAGGATGAATCCATGGCATGATAACAATAAGACTTGATAGTCTCCCTCCTAGTTGGGCCTGTTCTCTTCTCATCTCAAAATAGTTTAAGATACAGTAATCATGAATGATTTCTTTCGTACGTTACGAGCCTTAAGCTATCTGAGGTTGGATGTTAGTATGGTACCCTTTGGGTGACATGCGACGCATTCACTCTCAGGTCATAGTCTCTAGTGCGGTTGAAATCGCAAACACAATAAAAAACACTTCTTTCAGGAAATAAGCCGTAGTTTCCCAAACTACGTGAGCTCTGATCTCTCATACCTGTTGAGAGTACGTAGGCACAAGATGGCGAAGTCTTGGCGAGCTACCTTTCCCCGTAATCCTTCGTAGGCCGAACTACGTTGACTCTGATTTCTCATTCTCTGATGAGAATACGTAGGCATAAAGTGCGACGCTTTGCCGAGTCATTTTTCTTTTCTTTTTCAGCCAGCCTTGATAGGTAGATAGAATAAAACCAACCCACCCAAGTAAACTAACAAGCGTGGATCCCGTCGAGTACGACGGACGTGAGGGGTGCTAATACCTTCCCCTTGCGTAACCGACTCCCGAACCCAGACAATGGTTGCGATGACCTTGTCTTACCCTCTTTTTCGTCAGGTTTTTCCGATCGTTTCCTTTCCCGCTCTGAGGGATAAATAACGAAAGGTGGCGACTCTTCTGTCATGCCGGCACCTTATTTTCGCGCAAGCGACAGCTGGCGACTCTGCTGGGGATCGAACCCAGAGTCTCTGGTTCTTCGGTTCCCTATGAGAGTCAATCCTAGCGCTTGTATGTTTGCTTGCTGGGTCGCATTTATTTATCGCATTTTTACTTCCCGCATTTTGTTTCCCGCATGTTATTTTCCAGTTTGATATGATTATCTGTGCTGCTGTGGGAGAGGGATGCCACTATGAGTGAGAAGCCGGACCTGGGCATGAGTATACACCTAGATATAGTTGCGGAGAAGTAGTAGACGAACCTGTCTGCTGAGCAGGCACAGTTCCCTACGAAAATCTGCGCTCAGACGAGATTCTTGCAGAGGTGCTCCTTTCCGGTCCTGAGGATCTGAGGGGAGTCCAGACGTGAGGATTGTCGACTCTGGGGACCGATCATTTGGAAGTCAGCTAAGTGAGGCCTCTTCATGACTTGATGATGCCACTCCTTCTGGGAATCGTATCGTCACTCATGAAAGTCTGTGACGCTGATGACCGCATAGGATGCCGTACCTTTGTCCGTGGATTAGGTCCATACCTGTGAGTGGGATCGGGTTTATTGCAGGAAACTTTGACCTCCAGGCCACCTGGTTTTCTTGACAGTGGATCAGCTATGTTGGTACAGGGTTCTCAGTTGTAGATTTGTCTGTTCTTGATAGAGCAGGTTTTTTGATCAGAGGATCTTATCATCGGGTATATGACTGTTCTTGACAGAGCAGGTTTTTGATCAGAGGATCTTGTTATCGGGTGTATGTCTGTTCTTGATAGAGCAGGTTTTGATCAGGATATTGTCATCAGTGGTTTGTTCTGGATAGGGCAGATTTTGAGTGGGGTCTGAAGATCTCATCAGCAGCTGTATGTTTGTTCTTGATAGGGCAGATTTTTGATTTGGGGTCTGAAGACTTCATCAGCAGATATTTCTTGATCATACATCCGGGGCCCTTATTATCGGACATTTGTTCCAGACAGAGCAGAATTTTGATCTTATGGTCCTATCAGAAGGTCGTTCTCAGCATATCGGATTAGTGGTCTTACACCGGGGTTTTCTTCTCATCAGTGATTATTAACACAGAATCTCCACAGCAGTCACCTGGGTATATCATTGCATGCCTGCATTTTGCATTAGCTCGCATATTCATGTTTGCATTGCATTAGCATGTGTCTGTACTGCAGGCGCGTTTCGTACCCTGATTCTGGTGTCCCGAGCAATATGAGATATTTTCTTCCATGAATGGATCCAGTCTTATCACTGCATTGACACTATGTTGGCACGTTGACATCAGAATTAGGGGTGATCTCCTAAACGTACAGACACCCATGGCATTAGCATAATTCATCTTCCATGACGGAAGTCGGGGCTTGTCTTCTAACCCTTGTGTTTGCAGGTTTGACTCAGAATCGAGCAACTCAGACTAATGGAGCAACTACAAGCTGAGTTGGGGAAAATCCAAAGCCAATTGGGGCAGGTCATGAATGACATACAGGCAGTGCGCTTGGATCAGCAAGTACTCAGAGAAGAGAATCAGCAGCTGCAAAATCAGTTGAGCTTTCTCATGGGAGTGGTGAGAAGTATGCTAAATAAGGAGAGCGGTCAAGCACCCAAGGAGGAGACCAAAGTGCTTCCCCCATTGCCGTCATTGCCACCTGTGCTGAAGCCAAGTGGACTTCATAGATCCTCTACACAGCATGAAGCTCGAGACCTGTCTCGTCAGCAGCCGCGCCGGGCATCTCAGAATAACCCTGAAGGTTATAATCAAAAGAAGAAGCTACTTGATAGAGTTGTGGACCCATTACCTGTGAGTTATGCCCAACTGTTGCCACTGTTGGTTCAGAACCGTGTTCTCAAGCTTCGGACCTCGGATCCACCAGATGACGTGTCACCAGACGTTGATCCCAACACACGTTGTGATTTCCACTCAGGAGCACCGGGGCACCATGTTGAAACATGTAAGGCTCTCGAGAATAAGATTCAAGACCTTATTGACTCAAGGACAATTAGGCTTGTGCCGGGCGGCATAAGAGCATCGGGAAAGTTCATCCCGTACCCTGCAGAAGAGGTGAATGATTCCACTCCTTTTCCTGAAGCTGAGAAAGATCTTGAATATGTCCCGCGACCTGTGGTAACTGAATCGCTTCGCTCGCAGTTTCTACCTGGATCAAGTTCAAGGACGCAAGCGCCTAAATAAGGGACCGTTGCCATGCAGAAATGACGACCTCTGGTTCCTGGGCGGAAAGAATACCAACACCAGGATCAAAAGAGGCCTCGCAACCACTTAGAACGAAGGAATGCTTCTTTCCATCTAGTGCCTGTGCCGTATAGCGAGATTCTTCCACAGTTGATTCAGAATTCTTTGGTGGAACCGAAGGCTCTCAAGCCCGTGCCAGAGCCTTACCCTCCAGGGTACAATCCTCATCCTCAGTGTGGTTACCATGGTGGATCTCCGGGGCATTCAACTGAAGATTGCAAGGCTTTCCAAGCGAAAGTGCAACAATTGATCGACCAAGGGTGTATTTCCTTTCCAGACGGAGTTTTGGTTGTACGTGACAACCTCTCAGCTGTTTGAGCTCGCAGATTCAGAGGGTTATTTCCAGAAGCCAGTGATCCAGACAGGCAGACGTCCTCAGCATCGGCAGTCCTCGGACTTTTTTTACCATTTGCATTTGTAGTTTCTTTTCTGTTAGTTACTACGTGCTGTAAACATTGTATGTTTCAAATGGTGATGCTAATAAAGTGACTATGCATTTTCTCTGAATTAGTTATGTCGTTGTCACTCATTTACTGCATTGCACTGACACTTGCATTCTATTTACTCTGCTTTATTACTATGACTAGCAATGAGTGGAGGGAGGATGATGAAACTGAATACTCATAACCAATGATCGTCTTGCTTTCAGATAAAACCTTGTCGATGATGTATAAGGCATTGCTTCAAATCCCTAAACACCAGAGAGATAAGGAAGAGAATCCCTTGTTAACCACTTCGAGCCGAGGAGTAGGAGTTTCTTTCGGACTTTTTAACCCTCACATCTTAACCCGGGTGTTGCACCCTAAAATTTGACCAACCGATTCTCCTATCTGACTCGTGGTTTAAATTCATATTTGCATATCAGATGCATGACATTTGTGCACAGACAGAGGATATCAGGGTCACAGCTTGGGTTCTCATTTACTAGATATGGCAGATCCAGTCCAGATCACCAGGGTTTTATTTTTTCGGGAAATTGTGCGCTCCTCGGTGATTTTCAGCTTGCATAGTGATTTTGGGATATTCTGATGCCCGGGGTTCTCTGTTCGATTCGATCTGGTCTCGCGCTCTTTTATGTTGGTCGTTTGCATGTGTCTGCATTCTTTTAGGGTTTAATAGCCTTTGGAGGATTTTTATAGGCTTTATAGATTTTTCTGGAATTTAAATAGGGTTTTGTATTTTTTTAATAGTTTAAATCTCTTTTTTAGAATTTTATAGATTTTTTTTAATAGATTTAATAGTTTTTAATCATTTTTAGAATAATAGATTTTAAAATTGTTTTTAATTGTTTTTAGATAATATAGAGATCATATAGTTTTTTTATTAATAATAGATGTTAATAGTTTAGAATTTTAATAGAAATTTTATAGACTTTTAATAGGGTTTTAATAGTTTTTAAATAGAAATTAGTAGAAGTTTTATTAATATAGAGGTTAGATAGATTTTAACCATTTTTAGGTTTAATTAGGTTAATTAGGAGTTAATCTTTTGTTTAGATTTCAATTGAATTTGTTTAGATTAATCTTCATTTAGAGTTAACTGTAGTTTAATTGTTAGTTAATTGAGGTTCAGATCTATAATCAATTTTAAATGGTAGTTTAGCTTTAATCAGTGCTTAATTGAGTTTTTTTCAGTTTTCTTTGGTTTTATTGAAGTGTTTTTTCGTGGGCCCAGAAAGCAGATTTTTTTTGAAGCCCAATCAATCCATCAGATGCGTTTTTTGTTCATTCTGTCCAGAAAAACGACACTTGTCGAATATAAATGGTCCCACGCGTCCACCTCAGAGACCTCACAATCTCCCTCAGCTCAGAGAGCCACACGCGTCCCACTCAGACCCACACGCGTCCCACTCACATCCCCACGCCTGCCACTTGTCACGCCCTCAAGCCTCACCGGAACCTCGTCGCTGGCCATGCATCCGCCCTGAACCACCACACCGCCGGCCACCCTAACGCCTTCCGGCCACCGCAACAGCTCGCCGGAGCTAGTTTTCTACCCAAAAATTTCCAGAAATCAGTGAATATTCATCTTCCTCCTCCGTCCCTCTTCATCTATCCTTCGCCGGAGTTTACAACAGTCACCGGAAAGTTCATAGAACCTTCATCCGTTCATCTTTTTTTCCCAGATCCTTCATACAATCATCATAGTCTTCATCAAATTTCCAGAATCCTCATATAACCTTCATCAGTTTCATTGTGATTTTCCAGATCCTTCATCCAAACTTGCATCAGTTCATCATCCTTTTTTCCAGAACTCATACGACTTTCAACTGTTCTTCGCGTTCGTCCGTTATCGTTTCCAGATTTCGCTGAGATCTTCATCAATCTTCGGGATATTCATCACCTGTGTTTCCAGTTCAAGAACATCCAAGCGCGTTCATCGTCTTCCCAGCGAGATTCATAGATTGCCATCGTTTCTCCATCAGTTTCCCCTCAGATTCTTCAGGTTTCTGCAAGATCTTCGACGATCTTCGAAGGTCTTCACCTTGTTCGTTCGATCTTCCAAGAATCTCAAGAACTCCGTCGCCTTCAAGAGGCGTTCTCCAGAAATCGTATCGTCTCCGGCTTCGCTCCAGGTGATTCTTCTTGCCTCCTAGTGGTTTGTTCAGTTGGATTATGGTGTTCGTTTGAGATTTGCATGTTAGTTTGTTCCAATTAGAGTCCAGGTTAGGTTTAGTTGGTTTTGAATTAGGGAATGAGGTTTCATGTGAGATGTGTGAAGTTTGTTTGGGGTTTTTCTGGAAATGGGTTGCAGAGAGGGTGAGGAAGACGAAGACGAGCGGCTAGGGTTTCTGTATGATGAACAGTGATCTGAGATTAGAAGGGGGAATTAGGTTTTGGTAACTGGTTAATTGGGCTAGGGTTTGGGCAGCGTTTGGGCCCAAGCTGGTTTTGCTAAGACACCCCCGTGTTGCTCAGTACTTCCCCCCTGCGAGAGAGGAGATAGAAGGGAATTGGACTGGGCCTTATGCCCACTACTATCCGCACCCCCCCTTGTTTTGCTAAGACACCAAAAGTTTCTCGAACTATCACTCCTATCTTTCAGCCTCTGAGAGGTGAGCGCTAAGGTCGAATTAGCTGAACGTAGGATGGGAGAACATCAAGGAGAGCGAGTGGGGTGAAATAAACTTTGAGCCTTTATCCTTTCCTTCAAAACCGCGAACCTGACCACGTTACAACCTTCAAAAGCCCTAATTGAAGCAGGATGTTTCGAAAGCACACTTCGGTAAAGGTCGCGTTGATTCTGACTCCCAAAAGGGTTCTTCATACCATGTTGGTACCGATGTTGATATTCTTGATTGTTTTGTGCATTATATGCTATAAACTGTTTTTCCTTTTCCTAGTGAACAGATTGGATGTCAAAGCTGTCATATGTGTTGCATTAATATGTCTTTTATGCAGAACAACTTGTTTTACTTGCGAGTAAGCGCTTGACAGCAGAAAAGCTTCCTGCAGTGGAAAGAATGGACAGGATAGAGTACAGAACGCCCGAATGTTCCGAGAGCAGGGGCAAGCTATTATAGTGATCCCCAGTTAAGTCAGCCTTTCGAAGTCAGTTATCCTGGGGCAATCAGGTTGAGGTTCAGGTAAATGTGTTGTAGTCAGGGGCACTACTCTGAATCAGATAATCCGGAGAAAGGTCATTGTAGTCAGGGGCATGCCATTTTAAGCGCGCAGAAGTTATTCGGGGAGCATTTGATGTGAAGCATCTCTCCGAAGTTCAGAATGCTGGGGCATGTCATATCATACCATCAGGGAACCGATTTGCAGGCTTCCTTTCGAGGACTATCCCCACATAGATCCCGTAGGCTGGGGCATATCAGGAGCTAAAGGATTGTTCTTCTCCGTGCTAGCAGGGTCATTCAGAGTTATTCGAGCAGATTTAGCCAATTTTTCGAGGGCGAGGCGAATGTCGGGAGGTTGTGTTACCATCCCTTGGCTCTTCAACCAGACAACTGTGGATTCAGGCAGAATGTTTTCCAGCGTCAGTTGTACCTGACCCATCACAGATAGCCTAAAAGACCAAATCCATGTCGGCGATCACTGTGAGACCCATCCGTGTTGGCGCATCAGTTTCCAAATCCAATTTTCGGCAATACGCAGGAAGACTCCGTCTATTTTCTCCAGCCAAGTCCCATTTTTCATTGGTACGGGTAAGCTATCCCCAGAGGAGTCCAATCATACTTGGCGCATCTGCTATTCTCCAGCAGAGTTATATTCCTCAACAGGGTATTACTTCGTCGAGGTGTTCGGTTAAGTTCCCAATATCCCCCAGCGGAGTTGATTTCACTCTCCCAGCATGTATTTTGCTGGGATAATCCTGTGATATCCGGTTTATCCCCAGCGGAGTTGGCCTCGTCTTCAGCATTTATGTTGCCGAAGGGGTTTTCTGTACCCAGCTTTCTCCGGCAGCTCGAGCCTGCATTAGCATGTTGCATGCATCATCATATTTGCATCATACTTGCATGTCATTTTCAAAATGCGTAGCATTTTCGTCCTGAATGGAGCATTACACCATAGAAAGATTAAAGCATATGCATATGCATACGAAGCATAAGTCAGGTTTTCTGCCAGCCTCACATGGCGCGTGAATTACTCTGTGATCAGTTCAGGGGCATTTATCCAGCGGCAGTGTTCAGACAGTTCAGCAGATTATTTGTATCAGATCATACAATAGTTGTGCTTTGATCAGTCAGTCATCTGGTATCGGCAGACTTGTCTTCCCGTCGATTCATATTGACGATGTGTTCCTCCAATAAGTGGATTTCTCAGTCTATCATTAGACGTCTTGAGTTTGAACGTGGTTTTCTTTCCGTCTATCCTTAGACGATGTGAAGTTTTGGGTGATTTTCAGTGGGGTTCAAGACGGGGTTTCTCTAGCAAGTGGCTTTTCTTTCCGTCTATCAGTAGACGATGTGAAGTTTCAGGTTATTGTTCAGCGGGTTTCTTATTGTTAGATCATACAGATGGGGTGTTTCCCCAGCGAGTCTTCTCCGGCTATCTTTGATTATTGAGGGGTTTCAAAACGATATTTCGGATAGTGGTTTTCTTTCTGTTTATTGGATGAGATGACGTTTCAAGAGGGACTTTTCTAACCGTCAACCCTTATTGATGTCGAGGCTCTTCGAAGAATGTTCAGTTTTCGTGATTGTCGATTCTTATTGATGACATGGTTCTTTGAAGGTGGTTTTCTTCCCGTCGGTCCATACTGACGATGTGGCCCCTTTGAGGATATTGTTCTTCCCATCAAGTCCCGTAGGCGAAAGGATTCTGCAATTTGATGGATGGTGTTGAAGTGCGTATGGTGTCTTTCCGTCTACCCTTAGACGGTGTGAGTAGGGAGATTATGAATGTCTTTCCGTCTACCCTTAGACGATGCGAGTATGGAGATTAATGCTTTCTTCTCGTCTACCCTTAGACGATGTGAGTATGGAGATTATTTCTTCCCGTCTATCCTTAGACGATGTGAATATTGATTCGTTTCATCAATCAGGATGATCCCGTCTATCCCTAGACGATGTGAGTATGGAGATCAATGCTTTCTTTCCGTCTACCCTTAGACGATGTGAGTATGGAGATTAATGGTGTCTTTCCGTCTATCCCTAGACGATGTGAGTATGGAGATCAATGCTTTCTTTCCGTCTACCCTTAGACGATGTGAGTATGGAGATTAATGCTTTCTTTCCGTCTATCCTTAGACGATGTGAGTATGGAGATTAACGCTTTCTTTCCGTCTATCCTTAGACGATGTGAGTATGGAGATTAACGGTGTCTTTCCGTCTATCCCTAGACGATGTGAGTATGGAGATCAATGCTTTCTTTCCGTCTACCCTTAGACGATGTGAGTATGGAGATTAATGCTTTCTTTCCGTCTATCCTTAGACGATGTGAGTATGGAGATTAACGCTTTCTTTCCGTCTATCCTTAGACGATGTGAGTATGGAGATTAACGGTGTCTTTCCGTCTATCTTTAGACGATGTGAGTATGGAGATTATAAATGCTTTCTTTCCGTCTACCCTTAGACAATGTGAGTATGGAGATTATGAATGTCTTCCCGTCTATCCTTAGACGATGTGAGTATGGAGATTATGAATGTCTTCCCGTCTATCCTTAGACGATGTGAGTATGGGGATTAATGGTGTCTTCCCGTCTATCTTTAGACGATGTGAGTATATTTCTCTTCCTGCCTATCAGTAGGCAATGTGAAAGGATCAAGTGTTTTGTTGTAACCCTCGGGTTTGTTATTTGTGGTATCACGCGGGTAACTGGCGTTAAAATCAAGAGTTTCTCTACCAGATGAGTGATCAATTTGTTGCCGTAATGACTAGACTCGGTTCTGGAGTTTATTCCCCAAGCAATCTTACAGTATATTCTCGCGGTTGGCAAATTTTCGGGTTTTATTTGTATTCAACCGTCTCGTACCTCCGAATGTTTGAAGGCTGAGCGCTCTTCAAACCCTTCAGGTCCAAGTCGCTTGAATAGGGGCAGCTGTTGCACCCTAAAATTTGACCAACTGATTCTCCTATCTGACTCGTGGTTTAAATTCATATTCGCATATCAGATGCATGACATTTGTGCACAGACAGAGGATATCAGGGTCACAGCTTGGGTTCTCATTTACTAGATATGGCAGATCCAGTCCAGATCACCAGGGTTTTATTTTTTCGGGAAATTGTGCGCTCCTCGGTGATTTTCAGCTTGCATAGTGATTTTGGGATATTCTGATGCCCGGGGTTCTCTGTTCGATTCGATCTGGTCTCGCGCTCTTTTATGTTGGTCGTTTGCATGTGTCTGCATTCTTTTAGGGTTTAATAGCCTTTGGAGGATTTTTATAGGCTTTATAGATTTTTCTGGAATTTAAATAGGGTTTTGTATTTTTTTAATAGTTTAAATCTCTTTTTTAGAATTTTATAGATTTCTTTTAATAGATTTAATAGTTTTTAATCATTTTTAGAATAATAGATTTTAAAATTGTTTTTAATTGTTTTTAGATAATATAGAGATCATATAGTTTTTTTTATTAATAATAGATGTTAATAGTTTAGAATTTTAATAGAAATTTTATAGACTTTTAATAGGGTTTTAATAGTTTTTAAATAGAAATTAGTAGAAGTTTTATTAATATAGAGGTTAGATAGATTTTAACCATTTTTAGGTTTAATTAGGTTAATTAGGAGTTAATCTTTTGTTTAGATTTCAATTGAATTTGTTTAGATTAATCTTCATTTAGAGTTAACTGTAGTTTAATTGTTAGTTAATTGAGGTTCAGATCTATAATCAATTTTAAATGGTAGTTTAGCTTTAATCAGTGCTTAATTGAGTTTTTTTTCAGTTTTTTTTGGTTTTATTGAAGTGTTTTTTCGTGGGCCCAGAAAGCAGATTTTTTTTGAAGCCCAATCAATCCATCAGATGCGTTTTTTGTTCATTCTGTCCAGAAAAACGACACTTGTCGAATATAAATGGTCCCACGCGTCCACCTCAGAGACCTCACAATCTCCCTCAGCTCAGAGAGCCACACGCGTCCCACTCAGACCCACACACGTCCCACTCACATCCCCACGCCTGCCACTTGTCACGCCCTCAAGCCTCACCGGAACCTCGTCGCTGGCCATGCATCCGCCCTGAACCACCACACCACCGGCCACCCTAACGCCTTCCGGCCACCGCAACAGCTCGCCGGAGCTAGTTTTCTACCCAAAAATTTCCAGAAATCAGTGAATATTCATCTTCCTCCTCCCTCCCTCTTCATCTATCCTTCGCCGGAGTTTACAACAGTCACCGGAAAGTTCATAGAACCTTCATCCGTTCATCTTTTTTTCCCAGATCCTTCATACAATCATCATAGTCTTCATCAAATTTCCAGAATCCTCATATAACCTTCATCAGTTTCATTGTGATTTTCCAGATCCTTCATCCAAACTTGCATCAGTTCATCATCCTTTTTTCCAGAACTCATACGACTTTCAACTGTTCTTCGCGTTCGTCCGTTATCGTTTCCAGATTTCGCTGAGATCTTCATCAATCTTCGGGATATTCATCACCTGTGTTTCCAGTTCAAGAACATCCAAGCGCGTTCATCGTCTTCCCAGCGAGATTCATAGATTGCCATCGTTTCTCCATCAGTTTCCCCTCAGATTCTTCAGGTTTCTGCAAGATCTTCGATGATCTTCGAAGGTCTTCACCTTGTTCGTTCGATCTTCCAAGAATCTCAAGAACTCCGTCGCCTTCAAGAGGCGTTCTCCAGAAATCGTATCGTCTCCGGCTTCGCTCCAGGTGATTCTTCTTGCCTCCTAGTGGTTTGTTCAGTTGGATTATGGTGTTCGTTTGAGATTTGCATGTTAGTTTGTTCCAATTAGAGTCCAGGTTAGGTTTAGTTGGTTTTGAATTAGGGAATGAGGTTTCATGTGAGATGTGTGAAGTTTGTTTGGGGTTTTTCTGGAAATGGGTTGCAGAGAGGGTGAGGAAGACGAAGACGAGCGACTAGGGTTTCTGTATGATGAACAGTGATCTGAGATTAGAAGGGGGAATTAGGTTTTGGTAACTGGTTAATTGGGCTAGGGTTTGGGCAGCGTTTGGGCCCAAGCTGGTTTTGCTAAGACACCCCCGTGTTGCTCAGTACTTCCCCCCTGCGAGAGAGGAGATAGAAGGGAATTGGACTGGGCCTTATGCCCACTACTATCCGCACCCCCCCTTGGGCGTGAGCCCAATGAACTAACCAGAAGGTTACTCGTTCTGCACCTCCCATCTCTGGCCCACTTAGGATTTTAACTGAAAAACATGTTGTTTGAACCCCCCTCCCATTTTATTCCAAATTTTGTTTTTTTTTTTAATTTCTTTTAATATTTTCTTGCTCTTGTATAATTCATAAGAAAATAAAGATGATTGATTTTTAATTTCTTGTTTTTTCTACCACTTCATGAAAATATCTAGAAAATTATATAAAAATAAAAATGCCATTTTATTTTTGTTTGCTATTTTTAGCATATTTTCCATTTAAATGACTTTTTTTAATATCTTTTAGTGCATGCATATTATTAGAAAATTCATAAAAAATAGTAGGTTCGATCAAATAATTCCATTCTTTTTTCTGTAGACTCGTAATTCAATGTAGAATTTTATAATGCAAAAACATTAGTTTAATCATGCATTTTCGTTTTAATTGCATTTTTTACATGTTCATTGATTTTAAATTGTATTTTGTGGATACGTCTGCCTTGTTGATTTTCGTTCTTTCATCTGGTATTGAATTTTGTTCTGATTTTTTAGTATGTTGTACTAGACTAATGCATGTTCCCCTTAGATTTTTGATAGATTTTTGTAGGGTATTCTGTTAATTTTAGTCTGAGCTTGAGGATAGGAGAAGTCTTGATGGCTTCTGACTTTGAAGTTCAACTGTGGTTGAACTTCAGAGATAGTTTCTTGTGGTTTGAGGACCTGTGGTTTCGTCATGAAGATGGAGGCTGGATGAAGTCCTGTCGGAGCTTGCAAGGATGCATTGGATTGAGGCCTAGTCTAGGAGCTTGTTCCCTGTCTGTGAGGTTTGAGATCCTGAAGTTTGAAGGAAGTTCATGGTACTTTCCTGAGGAAGGCACTATGAATGACTTTCGTTCTTTCTTCTCACCTCTTTCTTAAGTATCCAATGATGTTGGAGCCAACTTGTGAGTTTCATTTCTCCTGAGGAGGAATGTAAACTGATCACATGTTGTTGAGCCACATGGGATACAATTCCTAAATGGAAGCCTCCTGGTACTTTCCTGAGGAAGGTCCTATGGGTCTGTTCATTTAGTTCCTCTAGTTTATCTAGGATTTCTTAAGTATCCAATGATGTTGGAGCCAACTTGTGAGTTTAATTTCTCCTGAGGAGGAATGTAAACTGATCACAGTTGTTGAGCCACATAGGATACGATTCCTAAGTGGCAGCCTCCTAGTACTTTCCTGAGGAAGGTCCTATGGGTCTGTTCACTTAGTTCCCTTAGTTCAGATAGGCTTTCTCAAGTATCCAATGATGCCGGAGCCTTCATGTGAGTTTAGTTTCTCCTGAGGAGGAATGTAAACCGATCACAGTTGTCGAGCCGCATAGGATATGACTCCTGAGTGGTAACCTCCTGGTACTTTCCTGAGGAAGGCACTATGAGTTTGTCTGCTTAGCTCCCTTTCTTTGGTAAGCTTGTTCTGAAGCTTGGAGACTGGGATTGATTCCTCTTGCTTAGGGTTTTGATTAGAGTTTTGCTTAGATATTTGCTTTGATTAGGGTTTTGCTTAGAGGTTGATTAGAGTTTTGTCTAGGGGTCTTGCTCAGGGTTTCTGTTTAAGCTTTTGATAGGAGTTTGTCAGGTTAGCTAGCTTTCTCTTTATGTTGTTTGACTTGTGTGGTGTTGTGTTGCATTAGACTTAGGTATTCATCTAGATAGTTCTGAGGTAGGTGCATCTTAGAAATAGGCTTTGTGTGCATGAGAAGTTGAGGTGGTCCTCCTTCTGCTTGTTTGTTATTGAGTGGCTTTGCTTGTTGGTATTTGGTAGAGCTGAGCTCCCTTACCTTTGTGGTTTGCGGCCTTTGTGCCTTGTTTGTCTAGTTGTTGCATTCATGCATATTTTCAGTATTTCTTTACTTTGCGGTATTTCCTGTTTGCCGTTTAGTCCTGTTGCCATGATCCCTTAGGAGCTCTGACTTCTCCGCTGCGGAGTCGTTATGATAGACATTAGGATGGTCAACCAGGCATGATATCAGTAGGTAGATTCCCCTTTCTCAGCTATAGTTTTAGGGTGTCTTTTCCCTTTCCTTTCAGTAGGAGCTTCTGAGTAGCTTGACTCGTAGTTAGCCGAACTACAGCTGCTCTGATTCCTTGTGCCAGATGAGGATATGTAGGCATAGGATGCGATATCCTAGCGAGCACACTAACAACTAACCTTTGTTCTCTCGCGGTTGTGCCATCGAGACTTTCCCGCTGACGACTAATTGTTATCCCTTTCTCTTGCCCGAGCGCATTTGAGACCAGATCGTAGTTGTAGGTTCCCGAACCTTTAGGATCAGTTTGTTTTCTCACTGCTGTGTGAGAGCCCCCTGTTTAGCCGTAGTTAGTCGAACTACGTTTGCTCTGATCTTCCATGCTGTGTGGAAGTACGTAGGCACAGGACGCGATGTCCTAGCGAGCAACCTTTTCCCCGTTTAGACGTAGGTAGTCGAACTACGTTGACTCTGACTTTCCCATTGCACGAGGGAGTACGTAGGCCCAGAACACCGTATGTTCTGTCGAGTCCTGTCCTTTTATTTTCTTTTCAGACTGCCCATTAGCCTAGATAGATAAACACACCCTTTTCCTTATAAACATCAAGCGTGGATCCCATCGAGTACGATGGACGTGAGGGGTGCTAATACCTTCCCCTTGCGTAACCGACTCCCGAATCCAGGTTTTGGTTGCGATGACCATACCTTTTCCCGTCTTTGCGAGGTTTACTTTGAGCATTTCCTTTCCTGCTCTGAGGGATAAATAACGCACAGTGGCGACTCTCCTGTCAAGCCGGCGCCGATTTTCGCAGTAGCGACAGCTGGCGACTCTGCTGGGGAGCCGGCGCCGATTTTCGCAGTAGCGACAGCTGGCGACTCTTCTGGGGACTTATAGCATCTAGGGACTTTTCCCATCCCTTATGCTGGGACCGTTTCCCATCCCCTACGCGAGTCAATCCTAGCGCTTGGATGTTTATTTGTTGGGTGTTGTGCATATGTGTTTTACCTTTCTGCATTTTACTTTTCCGTACCTTTACCTTTCCGCATTTATTTTCCAGCATTATATTATTGTGATTATTGTTGTGGGCAAGGGAGGTTACTGTGAGTGAGAAGTCGGACCTGGGCTTGAGTATGCACCTAGATATAGTTGTGGAGAGTAGTAGACGAACCTGTCTGCTGAGCAGGCACAGTTCCCTACGAAATCTGCGCTCAGACGAGATTCTCACAGAGGTGCTCCTTTCCGGTCCTGAGGATCTGAGGGGAGTCCAGACGTGAGGGTTGTCGACTCTGGGGACCGATCATTTGGAAGTCAGCTAAGTGAGGCCTCTTCATGACTCGATGATGCCACTCCTTCTGGGAATCATATTGTCGTTCATGAAAGTCTGTGACGCTGATGACCGCATAGGATACCGTACCTTTGTCCGTGGATTAGGTCTATCATACTGGTGAGGGGGATTGGGTTATTGCAGGAAAACTGGCCTTCAGAAACCATGATTCAGTATTTATCATACGGTGTTCTTGATTCATCTCCAGGTGTGTTGTCTGGGTCAGATGGGTTTCTTATCTGAGGTTGATGCTATTATCAGATGGTTTTCTCGTCAGATGCAGAGGTTCAGATGGATTTCTTACCAGGGGATTGATATTTTGAGTATCAGATGATAGTTAGTGTCATGAGGTTCTGGTGACTATGGTGGTTTTCTGTTCTTGATCACAGAGATGTTCCTCTTCAGGCTACAGCATAGCCCCTGTGTTCACAGATTGCATTATTTATCATATTGCATCATTGCATTACCATTTTGCATCCAACTAACGTGTGTGTATTGCAGGTACATATTTTCCCTCCCAGTTCTAGTGTTTATTCCTAGCAAGACATGGAAGCCACGAAGAGAGTATTGCCCTACAAGTTTCCGTCTCCGGATATCAGTCTATTGTTAGAGTTGATTACTATTGCTAAGAAGAGGGTAATGGGTGACTTCAGAAAGAGATATGGGAGGATTCTGACCTATGTTTATCAGCCATCGACCTACGAGATCAGCGGCATTTATACCCTGTTACAGTTTTACGATGCAGAGCTCAGGTGTTTCGTATTTCCCGACTTTGTTTTGGCTCCTACCCTGGAGGAGTATTCTGCACTCTTGGATATACCTATCCGCGAGCAGATGCCTTTCTATCGTACGGACGCTGAGCCTAATCTGGATGAGCTTTCTGCCATCCTGCACTTAAGAGAGTCTGAGCTGACTGGGAAGATGATGAGAAAAGGAGATGTATGGGGATTTCCGTTGGATGTCTTGGTGGAGAAGGCTCGGGAGTATGCCAAGGAAGGTGGCTGGGGTGTTTTTGACGTCATCCTTGATGTATGTGTTTATGGCATCGTGTTGTTCCCAAACATTCCTGATTTTGTTGACTCAGATGCCTTCTATATTTTGGCTGCGAAGAACCCAGTTCCTACTTTGCTGGGAGATATCCACCATTCAACTCACTACCAAAATGAAAAGCAGCGAGGAAGGAATGTGTCTTGCTGTGTACCTCTCCTGTGCAGGTGGTTCACCAGTCATATGCCTAAGTCAGGACCTTTTGTCACCTCTATTGATTCTCTAGGATGGCCCGAGCGCTTGATGGGGTTGACTGCCGAGAACGTGGTATGGGTTAACGAAGAGGTATTCGGAGTTGAGGTCATACTCAGATGCGAAGGATTCCCGAATGTTCCGTTAATAGGAAGGAAAGGGTGTGTCAATTACAACCCTTCCTTATTGATCAGGCAATTTGGGTACGTACCTCAGGGAGCGCCGAAGCCCGAGGAGATACAGGAATCTCTGTATCTCACCGGGGCAATAGGGAAAGAGATGCTGACCAAGCTTGAGAAGGCATGGAAGAACTTGCACAAGAGAGGGAAGCCTTCAGGCAGCAGAGGGGATACTCGAGTTCCTGGCCCGTATGCGGAATGGATTCGTGAGCGAGCTACGAAATTCCTTATGCCTTATCCAGCGGTTCAGCCATTGCATCCTTCTCCGGTGGAGGAGCCTACCACTGTGGACATACAGGTATTCAAGCAGCTGATGGCGGAGAAAGAAGAGCTAGCAAAGGCTAAAGAGGCTTTAGAGAAGGAGAATGCCCAGCTTCGTCATGAAAAGATTGAAACAGGATATTTTTCCAAGAAACAGGCCGAAACTCTGAAACATCTAAAGACTACGTTATTGGAGTTGACTGAAACCAAGAAGCGTCTGGAGTTAGATGTAGACTCGGTTAGCACTGTATTGGCTACTAAGAAGCAAGAGCTGGAAAGGGCCTACACTTAGCTAGCTAAGTTCAGAGAGCACTGGGATCTCACTATGGCCAAGCGCAAAGAGCGGGACGAAGAGCTAAAGACACAGGTTGCTCAGTTAGAAGAACAGGTCAAAGTGAAGACTGAAGAGCTTGAAGAAGAAGCATGCCACCGATACGAGGCCGAGCGCAAGCTGATTGATGCCATGAAGAATCTGGAAGATTTTCAGCATAGAGCAGACGCCAAGAGACCCAAACCAGGGGATGGTGCCAATGATAAGGCTTGGGAAGACTTTGTCAGAGACATCCAGGGAACGGTCAGAAAAAGGGATCAGCTGATAGAAGGCTTGATTTATCGGCCGGATCACGCAGAGACGAAGAAGCTGGTCGAGGATTTCCGCAACCGTACCCGTACTTGATTTTTCTCTTGTATTCTGTATGTTGAGATCACCACCAGGCATGTTGGCTGGGATCCTCCCTTATCATATCAGTTGTATGGAGCATAGTTATGTAACCTCTTGACAAGACTGTTATTCTAATAAATATACGAGGGTTTTCTAAATATTGTCTTTATGGTTTATCTCGTCTTGCTACCACTGACACTGGAATTGGAGGGGAAATATCTCCAATGCACACATGCACGTTAGCATTTTTTTGTATTTCTGTTTGCATAAATCATATTGCATAGCATTACTCTAGCAGGCCAGAGCACTTATCCAGCCTTTGTTTTCACCAGAGGGTGATTCTCGGGGGATTGTTTGAGGCAAGAGTGGAGTGTTGAAGACGACCAAGGGGCTGAAGCAGATTTGAGCAGAATCAAGTAGTGTGGTCAGTTGCAGGTAATTGGTAGCTATGGCTGAAGGCAATTTCCAGGCTCCTAACACTTTGACAAGGTTTACTATGGCGTCCAACCATCAGTATGATTCTATGGAAGGCTTCCCGCAAGCGAACAACCTTACGGCGGACCAAGTTGTACAGCCTACCGTTGAGAATCGAGATCGACATGAGCAGTTCGTTGCCCGAAATGAACGTCATCCTCCTGCTAACGATCAAGGTGTTGCTTTCCCTGTGATGAATTACCGAAGAGATATTCCAATGGCCGGGATGGTAGATCCAAGAGCTCTTGAAAAGGATAGAAGACTTCGGGCGTTGGAAGAAGGAATAAGAGCCTTGGAATTGAAAGATGTTGTTAACCTGGATGTTGTAGGCATGTGTTTGGTTCCTGATCTGGTGTTGCCGTACAAGTTCAAAATGCCGAAGTGCGAAAAGTACACGGGAGATAGCTGTCCGAAGCTGCATTTGATGATGTTCTGTCGAAGGATGACTTCGTTTGTGCGAAATGACCAACTGATGATCCATTGCTTCCAGTATAGCCTGACCGGGGCATCCTTGAGATGGTATGTGCAATTAGAGAGTAATCAGATTCGATCATGGGCGGATTTAGCCAGAGCTTTCATGAAGCAGTACGATTACAACCTGGATTTGGCTCCTAGTCTCGTACATCTGCAAGAATTATCTCAGGCGGAGAATGAATCCTTCAGAGGGTATTTGCGAAGATGGAAAGAATTGGCTGCTAGTGTTCAACCACCGCTTCCGGAAAGAGAAATGGTTGACATCTTCTTGGGTACTCTGAGAGGCCATTATTTTGACAAATTGTTCAGTTGTACCAACTTTGTGGGCCTGATGAGAATGGGAGAGCTTGTTGAGAGAGGACTCAAGAGTGGAAAGTTTCGAGATGTCCCTTACGTCCCAGTTGATAAGATTGAGTCAGTTGTCGGTTCTCAAGAAGAATGGGAAGAAGGAAATGACGCCATCTCAGAATCTCTATCATCTCAGGATCGATTTTCAGACACTTCAAGTCAGCGATCATCCTATCGTCGATCGCGTCAGCACGCCCCACGAAGACCAAGGAAGCCTGAAAGGCAGTTTACTCAGCTACAGGTGTCGTACAGTCAGGTGTTGCCAGATCTGGTCAAAAGTGGACTGATAGTGCCGAAAGAGACTAAGCCGGTGATTCCACCGTATCCTCCAGGTTTTGATGCCAGCGCCCGCTGTGAGTACCATGTTGGGGCACAGGGGCATTCAACAAATGATTGTAAGGTGCTTAGAAGCCAGGTTCAAGATCTGTTAGACTCTAGCCGTATTTGCATCACTCCTCAGGGTTTTATTCAGATTAATGATTTTCCATCATCCAGTTGTGTGGGTTCGTCAGTTAATGTCATGGAAGACTCCGCAGGAAGTGTGTGTTCTGAAGATTGTCAATCAGAGAGTTCAGTTGAATATGGGAGAAGTTTCTAGAAGTTTATGTGTCGGGTGTCGCATCTGTTTTCTCTGCCTAACCCGTTTAGCTTTTGTGCATCAATGTTTGCTGACCACCACCAGGATTGTTGGCTGGGGTCATTGTATTCGTACTTCATTTGTGCTTACGTGATGCTTTTGTTGGTTATACATGTGTGGGAGATGTTCGTCTGTGTGCTTATAGCTTGAGTTTCTCTTTGTCTTGTCATGAATATGTGCTTGCTTTCTGCGTTGCATTATCGTTTAACAGGTACATCAGAACCGTGGGTCTTATTTCCTCATCGTCCAGTTGTTGTAGGAATTCCTTCAGAGATATGGAACATAATCAGTTTGAATTGATTGAAGTCCGAAGCCAGCTGGGGTAGATGATGAGAGACATGCAAGAGATGCGTTTGGAACAGAAGATTCTCAAAGAGGAGAACAGTCAGCTGAAGACCCAAATGAGCTTGATCATGGAAGTATTCAAGAACGTGCTTAGGAAAGAGGATGATCATCTATTTGAAGCCGCAATGAAGAAGCTCGTGCCGTCTGTGCATGTGGAACCTGAGCAGCAGCAGCAGAGGGTGCATCCAGCTCCACGGAGGATCCATGAAGGGAAGACAAAGAGAATATTTGAGGCGCCGCCTACGACATATGCTGAACTCTTGCAGACTTTATTGAGGTTTAATCTGGTTGAGAAGAGAACGTTGGAACCACCCACGAGAGCGCTTCCTCATGGGTACGATGCCAGTAAGCAATGTGAATTTCATTCTGGGGCATTCGGACACGACATCGAGGGTTGCCATGCTTTTAAGCACAATGTTCAAGACCTGATTGACTCGCACGATATTGAATTCACGCCGAGCGGTGTAGCTGTACGTATTGCTCCTATCCCAGTCGATGCTAAGATGACAGATGTTTCTAAAGCTGCAGGGGGTCAGAAGCGTATCCTGGACTCCATGGTGTCAGAATCTCCAGGCCCACAACTGTTGCCTACTCCTGGGGCAGATCTGAGAAAGAGCATGGTTAAGCATAAGGAGGGCTTTAATTAGTACAGTGAAAGTCGAGAAACCGATGTTGCATTTGCTACGAAGGATGGGCAAGAGTCAACCCGATACCAGCAACAACAGCAACGATCTCCACAGTGGAAAAGGCAGCAATATCCCAATCAGCGAAAAGCTCAAAATCAGAAGCCATTGAGGGTATTTAAGGTGCCTCCGATGCCGTATGCCGAACTTCTTCAGATGTTGCTACGATTGCAGTTGGTTGAGAAGAGGAAGTTAGCTCCGCTGACAGGTACACCTCCAGCAGGTTATGATATCAAGGAGCGCTGTGATTTCCATTCTGGAGCACAGGGGCACAACATTGAAGATTGTCTGGCCTTCAAGCACAAAGTGCAGGACCTACTTGATAGTGCAGCAATCAGTTTCGGGCAGGAAGGGTCCAAAATCATCTGAATGAAGGAGAAGGGGCTCTATAATTTGGTTGAGTCGTTGAAAGCAGATCAGGACAGCATCGAATTGTCTCTAATAACTGATTGCAAAGATAGCTGGTTCAGCAGCAGGACAGATGTGAAAGCCCGGTTCTCGGGAGCTAGCATTTTTTCTTATTTTACCTTGTCATGTCTTTACATTTGTAGTTTCTTTCCTGTTTAAATTGCAAGCTTGTTTGTAAAACTTGTTGTTTTCATTCAATTGATGATAATGAAATAAATATGCATGTTTTGATTGAATCCATTCGTGTTCACTAATTTTTTTTACAAATGTCCAACGCTTGGTTAAGAAGAATCTGGGGAGGATGACGAAAATGAACGACATGCAATTTCCGACATTGTATGCTTTGGAAATAAAACCTGTTGATGATGTACAGGCATTGTTTCAAATCCCTAAACACCGGAGATATAAGGAAGATAATCTCTTGTTAACCCCTTTGAGCCTGGTAGTAGGAGTTCTTTCTGAAAACGAAAAACCCTCAATCTTAACCTGGGGCAGGGTAGGTGTTAGCTAATTTAACCGAGCGTCCAAATTGCAAGAGGAGTGTCCGTTCGAGGATCAATCACACCCCTAGAGGTCGTGCCTAAAAGACCACAATGGTTCAATCAAGAGTGGGGCAGTCACATCATTCTCCAATGAGTCAAGCAATCAGTGTCACATGACTCGTTCAAAAAGAGAAAGCGAAGAAAAAAGAATCAAAAGCCCGCTAAGTCGAAAAGCAAACAAATGACTTAGGCAAAAATGAGGGCATCCCGCTGGACTTAAAAAAAAAAATCAAAAGAAACTCAAAAGAGTCAGTCCAGGCAAAAGTTAGGGAAAAGAAAAAAATGAAAGGATGACAAAATAAAAATCCTCAAAGGAGATACGAGTCGTGTGACCTCAAGTGTCAAAGACGAAGAATGAGTGACTGTCACTCCAAAAACCAAAAGTTTCTCGAACTATCACTCCTATCTTTCAGCCTCTGAGAGGTGAGCGCTAAGGTCGAATTAGCTGAACGTAGGATGGGAGAACATCAAGGAGAGCGGGTGGGGTGAAATAAACTTTGAGCCTTTATCCTTTCCTTCAAAACCGCGAACCTGACCACGTTACAACCTTCAAAAGCCCTAATTGAAGCAGGATGTTTCGAAAGCACACTTCGGTAAAGGTCGCGTTGATTCTGACTCCCAAAAGGGTTCTTCATACCATGTTGGTACCGATGTTGATATTCTTGATTGTTTTGTGCATTATATGCTATAAACTGTTTTTCCTTTTCCTAGTGAACAGATTGGATGTCAAAGCTGTCATATGTGTTGCATTAATATGTCTTTTATGCAGAACAACTTGTTTTACTTGCGAGTAAGCGCTTGACAGCAGAAAAGCTTCCTGCAGTGGAAAGAATGGACAGGATAGAGTACAGAACGCCCGAATGTTCCGAGAGCAGGGGCAAGCTATTATAGTGATCCCCAGTTAAGTCAGCCTTTCGAAGTCAGTTATCCTGGGGCAATCAGGTTGAGGTTCAGGTAAATGTGTTGTAGTCAGGGGCACTACTCTGAATCAGATAATCCGGAGAAAGGTCATTGTAGTCAGGGGCATGCCATTTTAAGCGCGCAGAAGTTATTCGGGGAGCATTTGATGTGAAGCATCTCTCCGAAGTTCAGAATGCTGGGGCATGTCATATCATACCATCAGGGAACCGATTTGCAGGCTTCCTTTCGAGGACTATCCCCACATAGATCCCGTAGGCTGGGGCATATCAGGAGCTAAAGGATTGTTCTTCTCCGTGCTAGCAGGGTCATTCAGAGTTATTCGAGCAGATTTAGCCAATTTTTCGAGGGCGAGGCGAATGTCGGGAGGTTGTGTTACCATCCCTTGGCTCTTCAACCAGACAACTGTGGATTCAGGCAGAATGTTTTCCAGCGTCAGTTGTACCTGACCCATCACAGATAGCCTAAAAGACCAAATCCATGTCGGCGATCACTGTGAGACCCATCCGTGTTGGCGCATCAGTTTCCAAATCCAATTTTCGGCAATACGCAGGAAGACTCCGTCTATTTTCTCCAGCCAAGTCCCATTTTTCATTGGTACGGGTAAGCTATCCCCAGAGGAGTCCAATCATACTTGGCGCATCTGCTATTCTCCAGCAGAGTTATATTCCTCAACAGGGTATTACTTCGTCGAGGTGTTCGGTTAAGTTCCCAATATCCCCCAGCGGAGTTGATTTCACTCTCCCAGCATGTATTTTGCTGGGATAATCCTGTGATATCCGGTTTATCCCCAGCGGAGTTGGCCTCGTCTTCAGCATTTATGTTGCCGAAGGGGTTTTCTGTACCCAGCTTTCTCCGGCAGCTCGAGCCTGCATTAGCATGTTGCATGCATCATCATATTTGCATCATACTTGCATGTCATTTTCAAAATGCGTAGCATTTTCGTCCTGAATGGAGCATTACACCATAGAAAGATTAAAGCATATGCATATGCATACGAAGCATAAGTCAGGTTTTCTGCCAGCCTCACATGGCGCGTGAATTACTCTGTGATCAGTTCAGGGGCATTTATCCAGCGGCAGTGTTCAGACAGTTCAGCAGATTATTTGTATCAGATCATACAATAGTTGTGCTTTGATCAGTCAGTCATCTGGTATCGGCAGACTTGTCTTCCCGTCGATTCATATTGACGATGTGTTCCTCCAATAAGTGGATTTCTCAGTCTATCATTAGACGTCTTGAGTTTGAACGTGGTTTTCTTTCCGTCTATCCTTAGACGATGTGAAGTTTTGGGTGATTTTCAGTGGGGTTCAAGACGGGGTTTCTCTAGCAAGTGGCTTTTCTTTCCGTCTATCAGTAGACGATGTGAAGTTTCAGGTTATTGTTCAGCGGGTTTCTTATTGTTAGATCATACAGATGGGGTGTTTCCCCAGCGAGTCTTCTCCGGCTATCTTTGATTATTGAGGGGTTTCAAAACGATATTTCGGATAGTGGTTTTCTTTCTGTTTATTGGATGAGATGACGTTTCAAGAGGGACTTTTCTAACCGTCAACCCTTATTGATGTCGAGGCTCTTCGAAGAATGTTCAGTTTTCGTGATTGTCGATTCTTATTGATGACATGGTTCTTTGAAGGTGGTTTTCTTCCCGTCGGTCCATACTGACGATGTGGCCCCTTTGAGGATATTGTTCTTCCCATCAAGTCCCGTAGGCGAAAGGATTCTGCAATTTGATGGATGGTGTTGAAGTGCGTATGGTGTCTTTCCGTCTACCCTTAGACGGTGTGAGTAGGGAGATTATGAATGTCTTTCCGTCTACCCTTAGACGATGCGAGTATGGAGATTAATGCTTTCTTCTCGTCTACCCTTAGACGATGTGAGTATGGAGATTATTTCTTCCCGTCTATCCTTAGACGATGTGAATATTGATTCGTTTCATCAATCAGGATGATCCCGTCTATCCCTAGACGATGTGAGTATGGAGATCAATGCTTTCTTTCCGTCTACCCTTAGACGATGTGAGTATGGAGATTAATGGTGTCTTTCCGTCTATCCCTAGACGATGTGAGTATGGAGATCAATGCTTTCTTTCCGTCTACCCTTAGACGATGTGAGTATGGAGATTAATGCTTTCTTTCCGTCTATCCTTAGACGATGTGAGTATGGAGATTAACGCTTTCTTTCCGTCTATCCTTAGACGATGTGAGTATGGAGATTAACGGTGTCTTTCCGTCTATCCCTAGACGATGTGAGTATGGAGATCAATGCTTTCTTTCCGTCTACCCTTAGACGATGTGAGTATGGAGATTAATGCTTTCTTTCCGTCTATCCTTAGACGATGTGAGTATGGAGATTAACGCTTTCTTTCCGTCTATCCTTAGACGATGTGAGTATGGAGATTAACGGTGTCTTTCCGTCTATCTTTAGACGATGTGAGTATGGAGATTATAAATGCTTTCTTTCCGTCTACCCTTAGACAATGTGAGTATGGAGATTATGAATGTCTTCCCGTCTATCCTTAGACGATGTGAGTATGGAGATTATGAATGTCTTCCCGTCTATCCTTAGACGATGTGAGTATGGGGATTAATGGTGTCTTCCCGTCTATCTTTAGACGATGTGAGTATATTTCTCTTCCTGCCTATCAGTAGGCAATGTGAAAGGATCAAGTGTTTTGTTGTAACCCTCGGGTTTGTTATTTGTGGTATCACGCGGGTAACTGGCGTTAAAATCAAGAGTTTCTCTACCAGATGAGTGATCAATTTGTTGCCGTAATGACTAGACTCGGTTCTGGAGTTTATTCCCCAAGCAATCTTACAGTATATTCTCGCGGTTGGCAAATTTTCGGGTTTTATTTGTATTCAACCGTCTCGTACCTCCGAATGTTTGAAGGCTGAGCGCTCTTCAAACCCTTCAGGTCCAAGTCGCTTGAATAGGGGCAGCTGTTGCACCCTAAAATTTGACCAACTGATTCTCCTATCTGACTCGTGGTTTAAATTCATATTCGCATATCAGATGCATGACATTTGTGCACAGACAGAGGATATCAGGGTCACAGCTTGGGTTCTCATTTACTAGATATGGCAGATCCAGTCCAGATCACCAGGGTTTTATTTTTTCGGGAAATTGTGCGCTCCTCGGTGATTTTCAGCTTGCATAGTGATTTTGGGATATTCTGATGCCCGGGGTTCTCTGTTCGATTCGATCTGGTCTCGCGCTCTTTTATGTTGGTCGTTTGCATGTGTCTGCATTCTTTTAGGGTTTAATAGCCTTTGGAGGATTTTTATAGGCTTTATAGATTTTTCTGGAATTTAAATAGGGTTTTGTATTTTTTTAATAGTTTAAATCTCTTTTTTAGAATTTTATAGATTTTTTTTAATAGATTTAATAGTTTTTAATCATTTTTAGAATAATAGATTTTAAAATTGTTTTTAATTGTTTTTAGATAATATAGAGATCATATAGTTTTTTTTATTAATAATAGATGTTAATAGTTTAGAATTTTAATAGAAATTTTATAGACTTTTAATAGGGTTTTAATAGTTTTTAAATAGAAATTAGTAGAAGTTTTATTAATATAGAGGTTAGATAGATTTTAACCATTTTTAGGTTTAATTAGGTTAATTAGGAGTTAATCTTTTGTTTAGATTTCAATTGAATTTGTTTAGATTAATCTTCATTTAGAGTTAACTGTAGTTTAATTGTTAGTTAATTGAGGTTCAGATCTATAATCAATTTTAAATGGTAGTTTAGCTTTAATCAGTGCTTAATTGAGTTTTTTTTCAGTTTTTTTTGGTTTTATTGAAGTGTTTTTTCGTGGGCCCAGAAAGCAGATTTTTTTTGAAGCCCAATCAATCCATCAGATGCGTTTTTTGTTCATTCTGTCCAGAAAAACGACACTTGTCGAATATAAATGGTCCCACGCGTCCACCTCAGAGACCTCACAATCTCCCTCAGCTCAGAGAGCCACACGCGTCCCACTCAGACCCACACACGTCCCACTCACATCCCCACGCCTGCCACTTGTCACGCCCTCAAGCCTCACCGGAACCTCGTCGCTGGCCATGCATCCGCCCTGAACCACCACACCGCCGGCCACCCTAACGCCTTCCGGCCACCGCAACAGCTCGCCGGAGCTAGTTTTCTACCCAAAAATTTCCAGAAATCAGTGAATATTCATCTTCCTCCTCCCTCCCTCTTCATCTATCCTTCGCCGGAGTTTACAACAGTCACCGGAAAGTTCATAGAACCTTCATCCGTTCATCTTTTTTTCCCAGATCCTTCATACAATCATCATAGTCTTCATCAAATTTCCAGAATCCTCATATAACCTTCATCAGTTTCATTGTGATTTTCCAGATCCTTCATCCAAACTTGCATCAGTTCATCATCCTTTTTTCCAGAACTCATACGACTTTCAACTGTTCTTCGCGTTCGTCCGTTATCGTTTCCAGATTTCGCTGAGATCTTCATCAATCTTCGGGATATTCATCACCTGTGTTTCCAGTTCAAGAACATCCAAGCGCGTTCATCGTCTTCCCAGCGAGATTCATAGATTGCCATCGTTTCTCCATCAGTTTCCCCTCAGATTCTTCAGGTTTCTGCAAGATCTTCGATGATCTTCGAAGGTCTTCACCTTGTTCGTTCGATCTTCCAAGAATCTCAAGAACTCCGTCGCCTTCAAGAGGCGTTCTCCAGAAATCGTATCGTCTCCGGCTTCGCTCCAGGTGATTCTTCTTGCCTCCTAGTGGTTTGTTCAGTTGGATTATGGTGTTCGTTTGAGATTTGCATGTTAGTTTGTTCCAATTAGAGTCCAGGTTAGGTTTAGTTGGTTTTGAATTAGGGAATGAGGTTTCATGTGAGATGTGTGAAGTTTGTTTGGGGTTTTTCTGGAAATGGGTTGCAGAGAGGGTGAGGAAGACGAAGACGAGCGACTAGGGTTTCTGTATGATGAACAGTGATCTGAGATTAGAAGGGGGAATTAGGTTTTGGTAACTGGTTAATTGGGCTAGGGTTTGGGCAGCGTTTGGGCCCAAGCTGGTTTTGCTAAGACACCCCCGTGTTGCTCAGTACTTCCCCCCTGCGAGAGAGGAGATAGAAGGGAATTGGACTGGGCCTTATGCCCACTACTATCCGCACCCCCCCATGGGCGTGAGCCCAATGAACTAACCAGAAGGTTACTCGTTCTGCACCTCCCATCTCTGGCCCACTTAGGATTTTAACTGAAAAACATGTTGTTTGAACCCCCCTCCCATTTTATTCCAAATTTTGTTTTTTTTTAATTTCTTTTAATATTTTCTTGCTCTTGTATAATTCATAAGAAAATAAAGATGATTGATTTTTAATTTCTTGTTTTTTCTACCACTTCATGAAAATATCTAGAAAATTATATAAAAATAAAAATGCCATTTTATTTTTGTTTGCTATTTTTAGCATATTTTCCATTTAAATGACTTTTTTTAATATCTTTTAGTGCATGCATATTATTAGAAAATTCATAAAAAATAGTAGGTTCGATCAAATAATTCCATTCTTTTTTCTGTAGACTCGTAATTCAATGTAGAATTTTATAATGCAAAAACATTAGTTTAATCATGCATTTTCGTTTTAATTGCATTTTTTACATGTTCATTGATTTTAAATTGTATTTTGTGGATACGTCTGCCTTGTTGATTTTCGTTCTTTCATCTGGTATTGAATTTTGTTCTGATTTTTTAGTATGTTGTACTAGACTAATGCATGTTCCCCTTAGATTTTTGATAGATTTTTGTAGGGTATTCTGTTAATTTTAGTCTGAGCTTGAGGATAGGAGAAGTCTTGATGGCTTCTGACTTTGAAGTTCAACTGTGGTTGAACTTCAGAGATAGTTTCTTGTGGTTTGAGGACCTGTGGTTTCGTCATGAAGATGGAGGCTGGATGAAGTCCTGTCGGAGCTTGCAAGGATGCATTGGATTGAGGCCTAGTCTAGGAGCTTGTTCCCTGTCTGTGAGGTTTGAGATCCTGAAGTTTGAAGGAAGTTCATGGTACTTTCCTGAGGAAGGCACTATGAATGACTTTCGTTCTTTCTTCTCACCTCTTTCTTAAGTATCCAATGATGTTGGAGCCAACTTGTGAGTTTCATTTCTCCTGAGGAGGAATGTAAACTGATCACATGTTGTTGAGCCACATGGGATACAATTCCTAAATGGAAGCCTCCTGGTACTTTCCTGAGGAAGGTCCTATGGGTCTGTTCATTTAGTTCCTCTAGTTTATCTAGGATTTCTTAAGTATCCAATGATGTTGGAGCCAACTTGTGAGTTTAATTTCTCCTGAGGAGGAATGTAAACTGATCACAGTTGTTGAGCCACATAGGATACGATTCCTAAGTGGCAGCCTCCTAGTACTTTCCTGAGGAAGGTCCTATGGGTCTGTTCACTTAGTTCCCTTAGTTCAGATAGGCTTTCTCAAGTATCCAATGATGCCGGAGCCTTCATGTGAGTTTAGTTTCTCCTGAGGAGGAATGTAAACCGATCACAGTTGTCGAGCCGCATAGGATATGACTCCTGAGTTGTAACCTCCTGGTACTTTCCTGAGGAAGGCACTATGAGTTTGTCTGCTTAGCTCCCTTTCTTTGGTAAGCTTGTTCTGAAGCTTAGAGACTGGGATTGATTCCTCTTGCTTAGGGTTTTGATTAGAGTTTTGCTTAGATATTTGCTTTGATTAGGGTTTTGCTTAGAGGTTGATTAGAGTTTTGTCTAGGGGTCTTGCTCAGGGTTTCTGTTTAAGCTTTTGATAGGAGTTTGTCAGGTTAGCTAGCTTTCTCTTTATGTTGTTTGACTTGTGTGGTGTTGTGTTGCATTAGACTTAGGTATTCATCTAGATAGTTCTGAGGTAGGTGCATCTTAGAAATAGGCTTTGTGTGCATGAGAAGTTGAGGTGGTCCTCCTTCTGCTTGTTTGTTATTGAGTGGCTTTGCTTGTTGGTATTTGGTAGAGCTGAGCTCCCTTACCTTTGTGGTTTGCGGCCTTTGTGCCTTGTTTGTCTAGTTGTTGCATTCATGCATATTTTCAGTATTTCTTTACTTTGCGGTATTTCCTGTTTGCCGTTTAGTCCTGTTGCCATGATCCCTTAGGAGCTCTGACTTCTCCGCTGCGGAGTCGTTATGATAGACATTAGGATGGTCAACCAGGCATGATATCAGTAGGTAGATTCCCCTTTCTCAGCTATAGTTTTAGGGTGTCTTTTCCCTTTCCTTTCAGTAGGAGCTTCTGAGTAGCTTGACTCGTAGTTAGCCGAACTACAGCTGCTCTGATTCCTTGTGCCAGATGAGGATATGTAGGCATAGGATGCGATATCCTAGCGAGCATACTAACAACTAACCTTTGTTCTCTCGCGGCTGTGCCATCGAGACTTTCCCACTGACGACTAATTGTTATCCCTTTCTCTTGCCCGAGCGCATTTGAGACCAGATCGTAGTTGTAGGTTCCCGAACCTTTAGGATCAGTTTGTTTTCTCACTGCTGTGTGAGAGCCCCCTGTTTAGCCGTAGTTAGTCGAACTACGTTTGCTCTGATCTTCCATGCTGTGTGGAAGTACGTAGGCACAGGACGCGATGTCCTGGCGAGCAACCTTTTCCCCGTTTAGACGTAGGTAGTCGAACTACGTTGACTCTGACTTTCCCATTGCACGAGGGAGTACGTAGGCCCAGAACACCGTATGTTCTGTCGAGTCCTGTCCTTTTATTTTCTTTTCAGACTGCCCATTAGCCTAGATAGATAAACACACCCTTTTCCTTATAAACATCAAGCGTGGATCCCATCGAGTACGATGGACGTGAGGGGTGCTAATACCTTCCCCTTGCGTAACCGACTCCCGAATCCAGGTTTTGGTTGCGATGACCATACCTTTTCCCGTCTTTGCGAGGTTTACTTTGAGCATTTCCTTTCCTGCTCTGAGGGATAAATAACGCACGGTGGCGACTCTCCTGTCAAGCCGGCGCCGATTTTCGCAGTAGCGACAGCTGGCGACTCTTCTGGGGACTTATAGCATCTAGGGACTTTTCCCATCCCTTATGCTGGGACCGTTTCCCATCCCCTACGCGAGTCAATCCTAGCGCTTGGATGTTTATTTGTTGGGTGTTGTGCATATGTGTTTTACCTTTCTGCATTTTACTTTTCCGTACCTTTACCTTTCCGCATTTATTTTCCAGCATTATATTATTGTGATTATTGTTGTGGGCAAGGGAGGTTACTGTGAGTGAGAAGCCGGACCTGGGCTTGAGTATGCACCTAGATATAGTTGTGGAGAGTAGTAGACGAACCTGTCTGCTGAGCAGGCACAGTTCCCTACGAAATCTGCGCTCAGACGAGATTCTCGCAGAGGTGCTCCTTTCCGGTCTTGAGGATCTGAGGGGAGTCCAGACGTGAGGGTTGTCGACTCTGGGGACCGATCATTTGGAAGTCAGCTAAGTGAGGCCTCTTCATGACTCGATGATGCCACTCCTTCTGGGAATCGTATTGTCGTTCATGAAAGTCTGTGACGCTGATGACCGCATAGGATACCGTACCTTTGTCCGTGGATTAGGTCTATCATACTGGTGAGGGGGATTGGGTTATTGCAGGAAAACTGGCCTTCAGAAACCATGATTCAGTATTTATCAGACGGTGTTCTTGATTCATCTCCAGGTGTGTTGTCTGGGTCAGATGGGTTTCTTATCTGAGGTTGATGCTATTATCAGATGGTTTTCTCGTCAGATGCAGAGGTTCAGATGGATTTCTTACCAGGGGATTGATATTTTGAGTATCAGATGATAGTTAGTGTCATGAGGTTCTGGTGACTATGGTGGTTTTCTGTTCTTGATCACAGAGATGTTCCTCTTCAGGCTACAGCATAGCCCCTGTGTTCACAGATTGCATTATTTATCATATTGCATCATTGCATTACCATTTTGCATCCAACTAACGTGTGTGTATTGCAGGTACATATTTTCCCTCCCAGTTCTGGTGTTTATTCCTAGCAAGACATGGAAGCCACGAAGAGAGTATTGCCCTACAAGTTTCCGTCTCCGGATATCAGTCTATTGTTAGAGTTGATTACTATTGCTAAGAAGAGGGTAATGGGTGACTTCAGAAAGAGATATGGGAGGATTCTGACCTATGTTTATCAGCCATCGACCTACGAGATCAGCGGCATTTATACCCTGTTACAGTTTTACGATGCAGAGCTCAGGTGTTTCGTATTTCCTGACTTTGTTTTGGCTCCTACCCTGGAGGAGTATTCTGCACTCTTGGATATACCTATCCGCGAGCAGATGCCTTTCTATCGTACGGACGCTGAGCCTAATCTGGATGAGCTTTCTGCCATCCTGCACTTAAGAGAGTCTGAGCTGGCTGGGAAGATGATGAGAAAAGGAGATGTATGGGGATTTCCGTTGGATGTCTTGGTGGAGAAGGCTCGGGAGTATGCCAAGGAAGGTGGCTGGGGTGTTTTTAACGTCATCCTTGATGTATGTGTTTATGGCATCGTGTTGTTCCCAAACATTCCTGATTTTGTTGACTCAGATGCCTTCTATATTTTGGCTGCGAAGAACCCAGTTCCTACTTTGCTGGGAGATATCCACCATTCAACTCACTACCAAAATGAAAAGCAGCGAGGAAGGAATGTGTCTTGCTGTGTACCTCTCCTGTGCAGGTGGTTCACCAGTCATATGCCTAAGTCAGGACCTTTTGTCACCTCTATTGATTCTCTAGGATGGCCCGAGCGCTTGATGGGGTTGACTGCCGAGAACGTGGTATGGGTTAACGAAGAGGTATTCGGAGTTGAGGTCATACTCAGATGCGAAGGATTCCCGAATGTTCCGTTAATAGGAAGGAAAGGGTGTGTCAATTACAACCCTTCCTTATTGATCAGGCAATTTGGGTACGTACCTCAGGGAGCGCCGAAGCCCGAGGAGATACAGGAATCTCTGTATCTCACCGGGGCAATAGGGAAAGAGATGCTGACCAAGCTTGAGAAGGCATGGAAGAACTTGCACAAGAGAGGGAAGCCTTCAGGCAGCAGAGGGGATACTCGAGTTCCTGGCCCGTATGCGGAATGGATTCGTGAGCGAGCTACGAAATTCCTTATGCCTTATCCAGCGGTTCAGCCATTGCATCCTTCTCCGGTGGAGGAGCCTACCACTGTGGACATACAGGTATTCAAGCAGCTGATGGCGGAGAAAGAAGAGCTAGCAAAGGCTAAAGAGGCTTTAGAGAAGGAGAATGCCCAGCTTCGTCATGAAAAGATTGAAACAGGATATTTTTCCAAGAAACAGGCCGAAACTCTGAAACATCTGAAGACTACGTTATTGGAGTTGACTGAAACCAAGAAGCGTCTGGAGTTAGATGTAGACTCGGTTAGCACTGTATTGGCTACTAAGAAGCAAGAGCTGGAAAGGGCCTACACTTAGCTAGCTAAGTTCAGAGAGCACTGGGATCTCACTATGGCCAAGCGCAAAGAGCGGGACGAAGAGCTAAAGACACAGGTTGCTCAGTTAGAAGAACAGGTCAAAGTGAAGACTGAAGAGCTTGAAGAAGAAGCATGCCACCGATACGAGGCCGAGCGCAAGCTGATTGATGCCATGAAGAATCTGGAAGATTTTCAGCATAGAGCAGACGCCAAGAGACCCAAACCAGGGGATGGTGCCAATGATAAGGCTTGGGAAGACTTTGTCAGAGACATCCAGGGAACGGTCAGAAAAAGGGATCAGCTGATAGAAGGCTTGATTTATCGGCCGGATCACGCAGAGACGAAGAAGCTGGTCGAGGATTTCCGCAACCGTACCCGTACTTGATTTTTCTCTTGTATTCTGTATGTTGAGATCACCACCAGGCATGTTGGCTGGGATCCTCCCTTATCATATCAGTTGTATGGAGCATAGTTATGTAACCTCTTGACAAGACTGTTATTCTAATAAATATACGAGGGTTTTCTAAATATTGTCTTTATGGTTTATCTCGTCTTGCTACCACTGACATTGGAATTGGAGGGGAAATATCTCCAATGCACACATGCACGTTAGCATTTTTTTGTATTTCTGTTTGCATAAATCATATTGCATAGCATTACTCTAGCAGGCCAGAGCACTTATCCAGCCTTTGTTTTCACCAGAGGGTGATTCTCGGGGGATTGTTTGAGGCAAGAGTGGAGTGTTGAAGACGACCAAGGGGCTGAAGCAGATTTGAGCAGAATCAAGTAGTGTGGTCAGTTGCAGGTAATTGGTAGCTATGGCTGAAGGCAATTTCCAGGCTCCTAACACTTTGACAAGGTTTACTATGGCGTCCAACCATCAGTATGATTCTATGGAAGGCTTCCCGCAAGCGAACAACCTTACGGCGGACCAAGTTGTACAGCCTACCGTTGAGAATCGAGATCGACATGAGCAGTTCGTTGCCCGAAATGAACGTCATCCTCCTGCTAACGATCAAGGTGTTGCTTTCCCTGTGATGAATTACCGAAGAGATATTCCAATGGCCGGGATGGTAGATCCAAGAGCTCTTGAAAAGGATAGAAGACTTCGGGCGTTGGAAGAAGGAATAAGAGCCTTGGAATTGAAAGATGTTGTTAACCTGGATGTTGTAGGCATGTGTTTGGTTCCTGATCTGGTGTTGCCGTACAAGTTCAAAGTGCCGAAGTGCGAAAAGTACACGGGAGATAGCTGTCCGAAGCTGCATTTGATGATGTTCTGTCGAAGGATGACTTCGTTTGTGCGAAATGACCAACTGATGATCCATTGCTTCCAGTATAGCCTGACCGGGGCATCCTTGAGATGGTATGTGCAATTAGAGAGTAATCAGATTCGATCATGGGCGGATTTAGCCAGAGCTTTCATGAAGCAGTACGATTACAACCTGGATTTGGCTCCTAGTCTCGTACATCTGCAAGAATTATCTCAGGCGGAGAATGAATCCTTCAGAGGGTATTTGCGAAGATGGAAAGAATTGGCTGCTAGTGTTCAACCACCGCTTCCGGAAAGAGAAATGGTTGACATCTTCTTGGGTACTCTGAGAGGCCATTATTTTGACAAATTGTTCAGTTGTACCAACTTTGTGGGCCTGATGAGAATGGGAGAGCTTGTTGAGAGAGGACTCAAGAGTGGAAAGTTTCGAGATGTCCCTTACGTCCCAGTTGATAAGATTGAGTCAGTTGTCGATTCTCAAGAAGAATGGGAAGAAGGAAATGACGCCATCTCAGAATCTCTATCATCTCAGGATCGATTTTCAGACACTTCAAGTCAGCGATCATCCTATCGTCGATCGCGTCAGCACGCCCCACGAAGACCAAGGAAGCCTGAAAGGCAGTTTACTCAGCTACAGGTGTCGTACAGTCAGGTGTTGCCAGATCTGGTCAAAAGTGGATTGATAGTGCCGAAAGAGACTAAGCCGGTGATTCCACCGTATCCTCCAGGTTTTGATGCCAGCGCCCGCTGTGAGTACCATGTTGGGGCACAGGGGCATTCAACAAATGATTGTAAGGTGCTTAGAAGCCAGGTTCAAGATCTGTTAGACTCTAGCCGTATTTGCATCACTCCTCAGGGTTTTATTCAGATTAATGATTTTCCATCATCCAGTTGTGTGGGTTCGTCAGTTAATGTCATGGAAGACTCCGCAGGAAGTGTGTGTTCTGAAGATTGTCAATCAGAGAGTTCAGTTGAATATGGGAGAAGTTTCTAGAATTTTATGTGTCGGGTGTCGCATCTGTTTTCTCTGCCTAACCCGTTTAGCTTTTGTGCATCAATGTTTGCTGACCACCACCAGGATTGTTGGCTGGGGTCATTGTATTCGTACTTCATTTGTGCTTACGTGATGCTTTTGTTGGTTATACATGTGTGGGAGATGTTCGTCTGTGTGCTTATAGCTTGAGTTTCTCTTTGTCTTGTCATGAATATGTGCTTGCTTTCTGCGTTGCATTATCGTTTAACAGGTACATCAGAACCGTGGGTCTTATTTCCTCATCGTCCAGTTGTTGCAGGAATTCCTTCAGAGATATGGAACAGAATCAGTTTGAATTGATTGAAGTCCGAAGCCAGCTGGGGCAGATGATGAGAGACATGCAAGAGATGCATTTGGAACAGAAGATTCTCAAAGAGGAGAACAGTCAGCTGAAGACCCAAATGAGCTTGATCATGGAAGTATTCAAGAACGTGCTTAGGAAAGAGGATGATCAGCTATTTGAAGCCGCAATGAAGAAGCTCGTGCCGTCTGTGCATGTGGAACCTGAGCAGCAGCAGCAGAGGGTGCATCCAGCTCCACGGAGGATCCATGAAGGGAAGACAAAGAGAATATTTGAGGCGCCGCCTACGACATATGCTGAACTCTTGCAGACTTTATTGAGGTTTAATCTGGTTGAGAAGAGAACGTTGGAACCACCCACGAGAGCGCTTCCTCATGGGTACGATGCCAGTAAGCAATGTGAATTTCATTCTGGGGCATTCGGACACGACATCGAGGGTTGCCATGCTTTTAAGCACAATGTTCAAGACCTGATTGACTCGCACGATATTGAATTCACGCCGAGCGGTGTAGCTGTACGTATTGCTCCTATCCCAGTCGATGCTAAGATGACAGATGTTTCTAAAGCTGCAGGGGGTCAGAAGCGTATCCTGGACTCCATGGTGTCAGAATCTCCAGGCCCACAACTGTTGCCTACTCCTGGGGCAGATCTGAGAAAGAGCATGGTTAAGCATAAGGAGGGCTTTAATCAGTACAGTGAAAGTCGAGAAACCGATGTTGTATTTGCTACGAAGGATGGGCAAGAGTCAACCCGATACCAGCAACAACAGCAACGATCTCCACAGTGGAAAAGGCAGCAATATCCCAATCAGCGAAAAGCTCAAAATCAGAAGCCATTGAGGGTATTTAAGGTGCCTCCGATGCCGTATGCCGAACTTCTTCAGATGTTGCTACGATTGCAGTTGGTTGAGAAGAGGAAGTTAGCTCCGCTGACAGGTACACCTCCAGCAGGTTATGATATCAAGGAGCGCTGTGATTTCCATTCTGGAGCACAGGGGCACAACATTGAAGATTGTCTGGCCTTCAAGCACAAAGTGCAGGACCTACTTGATAGTGCAGCAATCAGTTTCGGGCAGGAAGGGTCCAAAATCATCTGAATGAAGGAGAAGGGGCTCTATAATTTGGTTGAGTCGTTGAAAGCAGATCAGGACAGCATCGAATTGTCTCTAATAACTGATTGCAAAGATAGCTGGTTCAGCAGCAGGACAGATGTGAAAGCCCGGTTCTCGGGAGCTAGCATTTTTTCTTATTTTACCTTGTCATGTCTTTACATTTGTAGTTTCTTTCCTGTTTAAATTGCAAGCTTGTTTGTAAAACTTGTTGTTTTCATTCAATTGATGATAATGAAATAAATATGCATGTTTTGATTGAATCCATTCGTGTTCACTAATTGTTTTTACAAATGTCCAACGCTTGGTTAAGAAGAATCTGGGGAGGATGACGAAAATGAACGACATGCAATTTCCGACATTGTATGCTTTGGAAATAAAACCTGTTGATGATGTACAGGCATTGTTTCAAATCCCTAAACACCGGAGATATAAGGAAGATAATCTCTTGTTAACCCCTTTGAGCCTGGTAGTAGGAGTTCTTTCTGAAAACGAAAAACCCTCAATCTTAACCTGGGGCAGGGTAGGTGTTAGCTAATTTGACCGAGCGTCCAAATTGCAAGAGGAGTGCCCGTTCGAGGATCAATCACACCCCTAGAGGTCGTGCCTAAAAGACCACAATGGTTCAATCAAGAGTGGGGCAGTCACATCATTCTCCAATGAGTCAAGCAATCAGTGTCACATGACTCGTTCAAAAAGAGAAAGCGAAGAAAAAAGAATCAAAAGCCCGCTAAGTCGAAAAGCAAACAAATGACTTAGGCAAAAATGAGGGCATCCCGCTGGACTTAAAAAAAAAAAATCAAAAGAAACTCAAAAGAGTCAGTCCAGGCAAAAGTTAGGGAAAAGAAAAAAATGAAAGGATGACAAAATAAAAATCCTCAAAGGAGATACGAGTCGTGTGACCTCAAGTGTCAAAGACGAAGAATGAGTGACTGTCACTCCAAAAACCAAAAGTTTCTCGAACTATCACTCCTATCTTTCAGCCTCTGAGAGGTGAGCGCTAAGGTCGAATTAGCTGAACGTAGGATGGGAGAACATCAAGGAGAGCGGGTGGGGTGAAATAAACTTTGAGCCTTTATCCTTTCCTTCAAAACCGCGAACCTGACCACGTTACAACCTTCAAAAGCCCTAATTGAAGCAGGATGTTTCGAAAGCACACTTCGGTAAAGGTCGCGTCGATTCTGACTCCCAAAAGGGTTCTTCATACCATGTTGGTACCGATGTTGATATTCTTGATTGTTTTGTGCATTATATGCTATAAACTGTTTTTCCTTTTCCCAGTGAACAGATTGGATGTCAAAGCTGTCATATGTGTTGCATTAATATGTCTTTTATGCAGAACAACTTGTTTTACTTGCGAGTAAGCGCTTGACAGCAGAAAAGCTTCCTGCAGTGGAAAGAATGGACAGGATAGAGTACAGAACGCCCGAATGTTCCGAGAGCAGGGGCAAGCTATTATAGTGATCCCCAGTTAAGTCAGCCTTTCGAAGTCATTTATCCTGGGGCAATCAGGTTGAGGTTCAGGTAAATGTGTTGTAGTCAGGGGCACTACTCTGAATCAGATAATCCGGAGAAAGGTCATTGTAGTCAGGGGCATGCCATTTTAAGCGCGCAGAAGTTATTCGGGGAGCATTTGATGTGAAGCATCTCTCCGAAGTTCAGAATGCTGGGGCATGTCATATTAGACCATCAGGGAACCGATTTGCAGGCTTCCTTTCGAGGACTATCCCCACAGAGATCCCGTAGGCTGGGGCATATCAGGAGCTAAAGGATTGTTCTTCTCCGTGCTAGCAGGGTCATTCAGAGTTATTCGAGCAGATTTAGCCAATTTTTCGAGGGCGAGGCGAATGTCGGGAGGTTGTGTTACCATCCCTTGGCTCTTCAACCAGACAACTGTGGATTCAGGCAGAATGTTTTCCAGCGTCAGTTGTACCTGACCCATCACAGATAGCCTAAAAGACCAAATCCATGTCGGCGATCACTGTGAGACCCATCCGTGTTGGCGCATCAGTTTCCAAATCCAATTTTCGGCAATACGCAGGAAGACTCCGTCTATTTTCTCCAGCCAAGTCCCATTTTTCATTGGTACGGGTAAGCTATCCCCAGAGGAGTCCAATCATACTTGGCGCATCTGCTATTCTCCAGCAGAGTTATATTCCTCAACAGGGTATTACTTCGTCGAGGTGTTCGGTTAAGTTCCCAATATCCCCCAGCGGAGTTGATTTCACTCTCCCAGCATGTATTTTGCTGGGATAATCCTGTGATATCCGGTTTATCCCCAGCGGAGTTGGCCTCGTCTTCAGCATTTATGTTGCCGAAGGGGTTTTCTGTACCCAGCTTTCTCCGGCAGCTCGAGCCTGCATTAGCATGTTGCATGCATCATCATATTTGCATCATACTTGCATGTCATTTTCAAAATGCGTAGCATTTTCGTCCTGAATGGAGCATTACGCCATAGAAAGATTAAAGCATATGCATATGCATACGAAGCATAAGTCAGGTTTTCTGCCAGCCTCACATGGCGCGTGAATTACTCTGTGATCAGTTCAGGGGCATTTATCCAGCGGCAGTGTTCAGACAGTTCAGCAGATTATTTGTATCAGATCATACAATAGTTGTGCTTTGATCAGTCAGTCATCTGGTATCGGCAGACTTGTCTTCCCGTCGATTCATATTGACGATGTGTTCCTCCAATAAGTGGATTTCTCCGTCTATCATTAGACGTCTTGAGTTTGAACGTGGTTTTCTTTCCGTCTATCCTTAGACGATGTGAAGTTTTGGGTGATTTTCAGTGGGGTTCAAGACGGGGTTTCTCTAGCAAGTGGCTTTTCTTTCCGTCTATCAGTAGACGATGTGAAGTTTCAGGTTATTGTTCAGCGGGTTTCTTATTGTTAGATCATACAGATGGGGTGTTTCCCCAGCGAGTCTTCTCCGGCTATCTTTGATTATTGAGGGGTTTCAAAACGATATTTCGGATAGTGGTTTTCTTTCTGTTTATTGGATGAGATGACGTTTCAAGAGGGACTTTTCTAACCGTCAACCCTTATTGATGTCGAGGCTCTTCGAAGAATGTTCAGTTTTCGTGATTGTCGATTCTTATTGACGACATGGTTCTTTGAAGGTGGTTTTCTTCTCGTCGGTCCATACTGACGATGTGGCCCCTTTGAGGATATTGTTCTTCCCATCAAGTCCCGTAGGCGAAAGGATTCTGCAATTTGATGGATGGTGTTGAAGTGCGTATGGTGTCTTTCCGTCTACCCTTAGACGATGTGAGTAGGGAGATTATGAATGTCTTTCCGTCTACCCTTAGACGATGCGAGTATGGAGATTAATGCTTTCTTCTCGTCTACCCTTAGATGATGTGAGTATGGAGATTATTTCTTCCCGTCTATCCTTAGACGATGTGAATATTGATTCGTTTCATCAATCAGGATGATCCCGTCTATCCCTAGACGATGTGAGTATGGAGATCAATGCTTTCTTTCCGTCTACCCTTAGACGATGTGAGTATGGAGATTAATGGTGTCTTTCCGTCTATCCCTAGACGATGTGAGTATGGAGATCAATGCTTTCTTTCCGTCTACCCTTAGACGATGTGAGTATGGAGATTAATGCTTTCTTTCCGTCTATCCTTAGACGATGTGAGTATGGAGATTAACGCTTTCTTTCCGTCTATCCTTAGACGATGTGAGTATGGAGATTAACGGTGTCTTTCCGTCTATCCCTAGACGATGTGAGTATGGAGATCAATGCTTTCTTTCCGTCTACCCTTAGACGATGTGAGTATGGAGATTAATGCTTTCTTTCCGTCTATCCTTAGACGATGTGAGTATGGAGATTAACGCTTTCTTTCCGTCTATCCTTAGACGATGTGAGTATGGAGATTAACGGTGTCTTTCCGTCTATCTTTAGACGATGTGAGTATGGAGATTATAAATGCTTTCTTTCCGTCTACCCTTAGACAATGTGAGTATGGAGATTATGAATGTCTTCCCGTCTATCCTTAGACGATGTGAGTATGGAGATTATGAATGTCTTCCCGTCTATCCTTAGACGATGTGAGTATGGGGATTAATGGTGTCTTCCCGTCTATCTTTAGACGATGTGAGTATATTTCTCTTCCTGCCTATCAGTAGGCAATGTGAAAGGATCAAGTGTTTTGTTGTAACCCTCGGGTTTGTTATTTGTGGTATCACGCGGGTAACTGGCGTTAAAATCAAGAGTTTCTCTACCAGATGAGTGATCAATTTGTTGCCGTAATGACTAGACTCGATTCTGGAGTTTATTCCCCAAGCAATCTTACAGTATATTCTCGCGGTTGGCAAATTTTCGGGTTTTATTTGTATTCAACCGTCTCGTACCTCCGAATGTTTGAAGGCTGAGCGCTCTTCAAACCCTTCAGGTCCAAGTCGCTTGAATAGGGGCAGCTGTTGCACCCTAAAATTTGACCAACTGATTCTCCTATCTGACTCGTGGTTTAAATTCATATTCGCATATCAGATGCATGACATTTGTGCACAGACAGAGGATATCAGGGTCACAGCTTGGGTTCTCATTTACTAGATATGGCAGATCCAGTCCAGATCACCAGGGTTTTATTTTTTCGGGAAATTGTGCGCTCCTCGGTGATTTTCAGCTTGCATAGTGATTTTGGGATATTCTGATGCCCGGGGTTCTCTGTTCGATTTGATCTGGTCTCGCGCTCTTTTATGTTGGTCGTTTGCATGTGTCTGCATTCTTTTAGGGTTTAATAGCCTTTGGAGGATTTTTATAGGCTTTATAGATTTTTCTGGAATTTAAATAGGGTTTTGTATTTTTTTAATAGTTTAAATCTCTTTTTTAGAATTTTATAGATTTTTTTTAATAGATTTAATAGTTTTTAATCATTTTTAGAATAATAGATTTTAAAATTGTTTTTAATTGTTTTTAGATAATATAGAGATCATATAGTTTTTTTTATTAATAATAGATGTTAATAGTTTAGAATTTTAATAGAAATTTTATAGACTTTTAATAGGGTTTTAATAGTTTTTAAATAGAAATTAGTAGAAGTTTTATTAATATAGAGGTTAGATAGATTTTAACCATTTTTAGGTTTAATTAGGTTAATTAGGAGTTAATCTTTTGTTTAGATTTCAATTGAATTTGTTTAGTTTAATCTTCATTTAGAGTTAACTGTAGTTTAATTGTTAGTTAATTGAGGTTCAGATCTATAATCAATTTTAAATGGTACTTTAGCTTTAATCAGTGCTTAATTGAGTTTTTTTCAGTTTTTTTTGGTTTTATTGAAGTGTTTTTTCGTGGGCCCAGAAAGCAGATTTTTTTTGAAGCCCAATCAATCCATCAGATGCGTTTTTTGTTCATTCTGTCCAGAAAAACGACACTTGTCGAATATAAATGGTCCCACGCGTCCACCTCAGAGACCTCACAATCTCCCTCAGCTCAGAGAGCCACACGCGTCCCACTCAGACCCACACGCGTCCCACTCATATCCCCACGCCTGCCACTTGTCACGCCCTCAAGCCTCACCGGAACCTCGTCGCCGGCCATGCATCCGCCCTGAACCACCACACCGCCGGCCACCCTAACGCCTTCCGGCCACCGCAACAGCTCGCCGGAGCTAGTTTTCTACCCAAAAATTTCCAGAAATCAGTGAATATTCATCTTCCTCCTCCGTCCCTCTTCATCTATCCTTCGCCGGAGTTTACAACAGTCACCGGAAAGTTCATAGAACCTTCATCCGTTCATCTTTTTTCCCCAGATCCTTCATACAATCATCATAGTCTTCATCAAATTTCCAGAATCCTCATATAACCTTCATCAGTTTCATTGTGATTTTCCAGATCCTTCATCCAAACTTGCATCAGTTCATCATCCTTTTTTCCAGAACTCATACGACTTTCAACTGTTCTTCGCGTTCGTCCGTTATCGTTTCCAGATTTCGCTGAGATCTTCATCAATCTTCGGGATATTCATCACCTGTGTTTCCAATTCAAGAACATCCAAGCGCGTTCATCGTCTTCCCAGCGAGATTCATAGATTGCCATCGTTTCTCCATCAGTTTCCCCTCAGATTCTTCAGGTTTCTGCAAGATCTTTGACGATCTTCGAAGGTCTTCACCTTGTTCGTTCGATCTTCCAAGAATCTCAAGAACTCCTTCGCCTTCAAGAGGCGTTCTCCAGAAATCGTATCGTCTCCGGCTTCGCTCCAGGTGATTCTTCTTGCCTCCTAGTGGTTTGTTCAGTTGGATTATGGTGTTCGTTTGAGATTTGCATGTTAGTTTGTTCCAATTAGAGTGCAGGTTAGGTTTAGTTGGTTTTGAATTAGGGAATGAGGTTTCATGTGAGATGTGTGAAGGTTGTTTGGGGTTTTTCTGGAAATGGGTTGCAGAGAGGGTGAGGAAGACGAAGACGAGCGGCTAGGGTTTCTGTATGATGAACAGTGATCTGAGATTAGAAGGGGGAATTAGGTTTTGGTAACTGGTTAATTGGGCTAGGGTTTGGGCAGCGTTTGGGCCCAAGCTGGTTTTGCTAAGACACCCCCGTGTTGCTCAGTACTTCCCCCCTGCGAGAGAGGAGATAGAAGGGAATTGGACTGGGCCTTATGCCCACTACTATCCGCACCCCCCCTTGGGCGTGAGCCCAATGAACTAACCAGAAGGTTACTCGTTCTGCACCTCCCATCTCTGGCCCACTTAGGATTTTAACTGAAAAACATGCTGTTTGAACCCCCCTCCCATTTTATTCCAAATTTTGTTTTTTTTAATTTCTTTTAATATTTTCTTGCTCTTGTATAATTCATAAGAAAATAAAGATGATTGATTTTTAATTTCTTGTTTTTTCTACCACTTCATGAAAATGTCTAGAAAATTATATAAAAATAAAAATGCCATTTTATTTTTGTTTGTTATTTTTAGCATATTTTCCATTTAAATGACTTTTTTTAATATCTTTTAGTGCATGCATATTATTAGAAAATTCATAAAAAATAGTAGGTTCGATCAAATAATTCCATTCTTTTTTCTGTAGACTCGTAATTAAATGTAGAATTTTATAATGCAAAAACATTAGTTTAATCATGCATTTTCGTTTTAATTGCATTTTTTACATGTTCATTGATTTTAAATTGTATTTTGTGGATACGTCTGCCTTGTTGATTTTCGTTCTTTCATCTGGTATTGAATTTTGTTCTGATTTTTTAGTATGTTGTACTAGACTAATGCATGTTCCCCTTAGATTTTTGATAGATTTTTGTAGGGTATTCTGTTAATTTTAGTCTGAGCTTGAGGATAGGAGAAGTCTTGATGGCTTCTGACTTTGAAGTTCAACTATGGTTGAACTTCAGAGATAGTTTCTTGTGGTTTGAGGACCTGTGGTTTCGTCATGAAGATGGAGGCTGGATGAAGTCCTGTCGGAGCTTGCAAGGATGCATTGGATTGAGGCCTAGTCTAGGAGCTTGTTCCCTGTCTGTGAGGTTTGAGATCCTGAAGTTTGAAGGAAGTTCATGGTACTTTCCTGAGGAAGGCACTACAAATGACTTTCATTCTTTCTTCTCACCTCTTTCTTAAGTATCCAATGATGTTGGAGCCAACTTGTGAGTTTCATTTCTCCTGAGGAGGAATGTAAACTGATCACATGTTGTTGAGCCACATGGGATATAATTCCTAAATGGAAGCCTCCTGGTACTTTCCTGAGGAAGGTCCTATGGGTCTGTTCATTTAGTTCCTCTAGTTTATCTAGGATTTCTTAAGTATCCAATGATGTTGGAGCCAACTTGTGAGTTTAATTTCTCCTGAGGAGGAATGTAAACTGATCACAGTTGTTGAGCCACATAGGATACGATTCCTAAGTGGCAGCCTCCTAGTACTTTCCTGAGGAAGGTCCTATGGGTCTGTTCACTTAGTTCCCTTAGTTCAGATAGGCTTTCTCAAGTATCCAATGATGCCGAAGCCTTCATGTGAGTTTAGTTTCTCCTGAGGAGGAATGTAAACCGATCACAGTTGTCGAGCCGCATAGGATATGACTCCTGAGTGGTAACCTCCTGGTACTTTCCTGAGGAAGGCACTATGAGTTTGTCTGCTTAGCTCCCTTTCTTTGGTAAGCTTGTTCTGAAGCTTGGAGACTGGGATTGATTCCTCTTGCTTAGGGTTTTGATTAGAGTTTTGCTTAGATATTTGCTTTGATTAGGGTTTTGCTTAGAGGTTGATTAGAGTTTTGTCTAGGGGTCTTGCTCAGGGTTTCTGTTTAAGCTTTTGATAGGAGTTTGTCAGGTTAGCTAGCTTTCTCTTTATGTTGTTTGACTTGTGTGGTGTTGTGTTGCATTAGACTTAGGTATTCATCTAGATAGTTCTGAGGTAGGTGCATCTTAGAAATAGGCTTTGTGTGCATGAGAAGTTGAGGTGGTCCTCCTTCTGCTTGTTTGTTATTGAGTGGCTTTGCTTGTTGGTATTTGGTAGAGCTGAGCTCCCTTACCTTTGTGGTTTGCGGCCTTTGTGCCTTGTTTGTCTATTTGTTGCATTCATGCATATTTTCAGTATTTCTTTACTTTGCGGTATTTCCTGTTTGCCGTTTAGTCCTGTTGCCATGATCCCTTAGGAGCTCTGACTTCTCCGCTGCGGAGTCGTTATGATAGACATTAGGATGGTCAACCAGGCATGATATCAGTAGGTAGATTCCCCTTTCTCAGCTATAGTTTTAGGGTGTCTTTTCCCTTTCCTTTCAGTAGGAGCTTCTGAGTAGCTTGACTCGTAGTTAGCCGAACTACAGCTGCTCTGATTCCTTGTGCCAGATGAGGATATGTAGGCATAGGATGCGATATCCTAGCGAGCACACTAACAACTAACCTTTGTTCTCTCGCGGCTGTGCGATCGAGACTTTCCCGCTGACGACTAATTGTTATCCCTTTCTCTTGCCCGAGCGCATTTGAGACCAGATCGTAGTTGTAGGTTCCCGAACCTTTAGGATCAGTTTGTTTTCTCACTGCTGTGTGAGAGCCCCCTGTTTAGCCGTAGTTAGTCGAACTACGTTTGCTCTGATCTTCCATGCTGCGTGGAAGTACGTAGGCACAGGACGCGATGTCCTGGCGAGCAACCTTTTCCTCGTTTAGACGTAGGTAGTCGAACTACGTTGACTCTGACTTTCCCATTGCACGAGGGAGTACGTAGGCCCAGAACACCGTATGTTCTGTCGAGTCCTGTCCTTTTATTTTCTTTTCAGACTGCCCATTAGCGTAGATAGATAAACACACCCTTTTCCTTATAAACATCAAGCGTGGATCCCATCGAGTACGATGGACGTGAGGGGTGCTAATACCTTCCCCTTGCGTAACCGACTCCCGAATCCAAGTTTTGGTTGCGATGACCATACCTTTTCCCGTCTTTGCGAGGTTTACTTCGAGCGTTTCCTTTCCCGCTCTGAGGGATAAATAACGCACGGTGGCGACTCTCCTGTCAAGCCGGCGCCGATTTTCGCAGTAGCGACACCGGGGAAGGGTAGTTGTCAGTTAGCTTGATCGAGCATCCAAGTCTTATAGAGGAGTGTTGTCTTTCGAGAACCAATCACATCATATTCCTCTCCAGAGGTCGTACCTCGTCAACCACAATGGTTAAACCTCACCAATCAGGAGTGAGACAGTTATAACCCTCTCGGATAAATCCAGACAGCCGGTGTCGCACGACTCGTTCCAAAAAAAAAAGAAGAAAAAAGGAATAAGAAAGCCCGCTAAGTAAAAAAGAAAAAGCTAGAAAGCAAATACTTAGGCAAAAATCAGGGCATCCCGCTGGACTTCAAAAGAAAAAAATCAAAAAGAACTCAAAAGGAGTCAGTCCAGGCAAAAATTAGGGAACCAAAAGAATGAAAAAGAAAGGATTATAAGGACAAAGTCGTGTAGACACAGACGCCGAAACGAAAAAGGAGTAACTGTCACTCCGAAACACCTTGTGAATTCTTTAACCAGTTGTTCCCGATGTTCAACATACCTCTCGAAGAGGCGAGCGCTCGAGCTAAGTTAACTGGACTTTAGGATCGGAGATCATCACGTAGAAGGGGTGGGTACAAATCATAATTTGAGCCAAATATCCTTTGTTTCACGAACCGTGAACCCGACCACGATACAACCCTTAAAAGACCTAATTGAGGCAGGGTTTGTTCTGAAAGCGCATTTACGATAAGGTGGAGTAACCTGACTCCTGCATGATTTGCTAATCATATCCTTATTTTTCACTGATTACATCAGCACTACGTTTGAACTCTTTGGTTCATTCGTCACTCACTAGCATGACACGTAAATGAGTGACAGTACAATATTTTTTCGAAATTTGCATGAACACTGCATTAAAATTACCATTCGTGAATAAACAATTTTAATTGCAGGTTAGTAGCTGATACGAAGGAACTTCAACAGAAAGTGGCCAGTCAGGACTGAATCGTCAGAAGTCTGGATCAGAATGGTGTGCTGTGGAACCCTGTGAATCTGGTGCATCGACTCCCAGTGAATTGGGAATCAGTTTGTCTGGGGACAAGTCCCGGAGCATCAGTTGATTATGGGGTAGTTTATGCAAGAAGTGGTTGATCGGAAGTGAATCTTCGCGAGACCCAATCAGGGGCAGTTACCCAGAATCATCGCAATTTGAGGACAGATCCCTCCAGTGTTCAATCAGAGCATGTTGAGTCGCTCATCGCTCGTTCAGGGACAAACTACTTCAGAGATATTGAAGCCGACCATGTTGAGAGTTGATTAGTAGAGGATGAATCCTTCCGTTGTACAGATGTTGGGGCAAGCCATCTGAAGATTGTCTTGCTACCAGCTGCTTTCTGTTCAGAATGAATTATTCCCAAAAATTCGGATTGGGGCAAGTTGAATTGCACTGGGGCAAGTTGTTCAAATGAGTTTGTTCACCCTAGCAAGAATTGAGTCTCGGGGAATCGCACCATTACCCTTCCAAAACCGGAGTCTTCTGAAGAAGCCTTGTTGTCATTGGATTGCTATCCTACGGCCTAACCTGTTACTGGGCTCCATGATTAGTAGCCTGTATTCCCTGGGTTGACGTTGTTGAACCAGGATCGTTTCTCAGCAGAGATGTACGGTTTGAGGTTGTTCCCCCTGTACAGTTTGAGATTGCAGCAAATTGAGATGGCGTTTATCCCTTATCAGATTAGGGTCAAGATTACCCTCAGCAGACCAGGATTGATATCCCCGAAGCAGGGCGAGTCCTCCTTCTCCAGCAGAGTTCAGTAGTCTCTCCTCCGCAGAGTCTGAATGCGAAGCCATGAGCATTGATATGTCTCCCCCAGGCAGAGAGGATTCTCGTCCCCAAGCGGGCGCGTCCTGAAGGAACGCCACCTCATCGGCTGAGTCGCGCGCAGCAGCTCGTATTCTCCCCCAGCACCGGGTCACAAGTGTAGGTTTCATAGAAATGTTCGGGTGCCGAAGCTCGTGTTTTCCCCAGTAAAGTCGCCGAAGCAGGTGTCTCCCCCAGCACCGGGTCACAAGTGCAAGTTTTGTAGGAAGCTGTTCGTATGACGAGGGATGCAGTAACTGATGGTGCCAAACTGAAGTCTCCAGCGGAATTGAGATTCCCCACCGGAGCCGCATTCTCTCCAGAAGTAGAATGACTTCTCCTTCCCCAGTAGAGTATTGGAACAGCTGATGTTGTATTCCCCTGCAGAGTTGTGCTCTCCCCCGAAGTCAGATGATTCTTTCTTCCCCAGCGAAATTGAAATTCCTCATCAGAGTCGTACTCTCCAGTGAAGTAGAATGATTTCTCTCCCCAGCTGAGTTCGCAAACCCCTAAGAGAGCCGAATCTTTGGTAACAGTCGGGACCATGAGTGGATTTTCCCTAGCAGAGCATTGAACAGTTGATGCGGTATTCCCCCAGAGTTGTACTCTCTCCAGCGAAGCAGAATGATTTCTCCTTCCTCAGCCGAGTTTGCAGATGTCCAAGAGAGCCGAATCCCCGGAAGTGGATCAGATCATGATTGGTTTTCCCCAGTGGAGTGTTGAGCAGCTGAAGTTGTTTTCCTACAGAGTTGTTATCCCCAGAAGATTAGCCGAGACGGCCACGCAGTTTATTCTCGCGATTGATATTAGCAAGTCTGGTTTCTCGTAGAGCTTCGTCCCCTGCAGTAATCAACTGAAGTTGTTTTCCATGCAGCAGTCCGCGGAAGATCAATTCCCCAGACAGAGTCCGATTGATATTGGCGTGCAGTTTTCTCCTCAGCAGGATGATTCCTCTATCTGAGTAGTTCTTTCTCCTTGACAGGAGAATTCCCCTTCGGCATTTATTTTGCTGACGGGATTGCATAGAATTGTGCATGATTGCATAGCATTTAGCATAAACGCATAGCATTCCCACCATGTGGGGCATGACGCAGAAGCATATGCATCATAAGCATGATCTAGGTTATTGTCATTCTTGTTTTACAGGTGTTCAGCCGAAAGATCAGTTGCTCAGGATGATTCCTGATATTCTCCCCAACGAAGTTGTTACTCAAGATGATTTTTGAGATCCACAACGAAGTCTTCAGTTCAAGATGATTCTTGAAATCCGCAGCAGGGTCGTTTGATTAAGATGATTCTTAAGACCTCAACGCAGTTTCCCGAGTTGTTTGCTTAAGATGACTCTTGAGCTCCCCAGTAGCGTCCCCGGCGAAGGTCACCCAGGACAATGCCTGAAACTCCAAGAAAACCAAGCCCTTGGAAGCTGCTCAAATCGTGATTGGTTTGTCCCTAACAAGAGTTGCCCAGGATAATTCCTGGAATCCCCAACAGAGTAGGGGTCTTTTCCCCAGCAAGTGGTTGGCACTTCCCCAGCAGCGGGCAGGTAGATTGATATTCCCAGCCGAGCACAGCCAGGAGTGGTAGATGAAATGTTTCCCCAAGCAGATCCTGAAGGATCGTCCAGCAAGCTGAAGTTTGTTTATCCCCGTGAGTTTGAGGACTTAATGACATGAGTGTCTTGTAGCCTGAAGGCTATGTTCCCTAGAAGGGTCGTTCCTCAGAGAGCTGTTCAGAGCATTTATCGCTTTCCCCGTGCAGAGTATAGCAGAAGATAGTGTGTTGATCAGCCTGATGTGCTGTGTTCTCCGGAGGAGGCCGTCATCCTCAAGTATAAGTCCAGGTGAGATCGGCAGAAAATGCAGCTCCCTTGAAGGGTAGCTCTTCCTCAGCATAATGGTTACTCTCCCCGAGTGGATGGTTCCTCTTCCCAGCGTTTATTTTGCTGGGGCATTTCCTTGCATGATTGCATAACATTTACGCAAAAGCGTAGCATTCCGTTTCGCGCGGAGCATCACGCCCATTTTTTCAGCATTTGCATACGAAGCATGAACCAGGTGGTTACCGTGCTCTCGAACAGAAGTATTTGCTCCACAGTAAAGTTGGTAGGAATCGTCTTAGTGAGCTCTTTCGTTAATCTCCAGCAGTTGTTAAAGTCGTTTGGGTGAACTCTCTCGTCTTTCTGCAGCAAAGTCTACAAGGTTGTTTGGGTGAACCCTTCTTCCTTTTCCCCAGTGAGTCGTCAGGATTGTTTGGGTGAACCCTCATTCCTCTCTCCTCAACAGAGTTGTTAACCTGGTAATTATGTCCGGTGACCCGGCATGTTTGCTTTTATTTAGCAACGACTTGACAGGATGTCAAGAGAATAGCAGCGTGATATGTTTGCTCCAATCGTGATGTCTAATCTGAAGATTGACTTCGTGAACGCCTGAAGGCGATATCAGAAGGTTCCTGTGAGCTCAGATGTCCTTGTTGATGAATCAACGTGTGGCTAAAGACAAGGTTCCAAAGTTTGTAGATATAACCAGGTGATCCGTGTTGGCCTGAAGACCAAGTCAGTTGTCCTGAGGTGATGATTGATTGCGATCAAGTGAATAGTGTTTCTTCCGACTGAAGTCGAAGATGTTTCTCCAGCTGAAGCGGAGTTTGCCTGAAGGAAAAGTGTTTGAATCCCCGAAGAGTCATGAATGGCTCAAGATACCATTTCTCTGACTGAAGTCACAGATTTCCCAAGCTGAAGCGAAGGTGCCTGAAGGCAAGGTTATCCCAAAGGTCATGAATGACCTAGGATTCATTTTTCGGACTGAAGGCTGAAGTATATCCCTGACTGAAGTTACAGATACTCTATAGCAGAGGTGGAGTTGCCTGAAGGCAGATCCATGTATCCTTGAAGGCCAAGGACCATTTCTTTAGACTGAAGTCGAAGATACCTCCTGCAGAGTTGCCGACGGGCAAAGCTTATATCCTTGAAGGCCAAGGATGATTATCTTCAGAAATACTTGAAGATTTTTTCTAGCTGAAGCTGGAATCGCCGACGGGCAAGGTTTATATCCTTAGAGGCCAAGGATCCCATCTTCAGGAGTACTTGAAGATCTTTTCTAGCTGAAGCTGGAGGTGGCCAGGGGCCAGAGTTCCATATAGCTTTGATGTTGAAGTTCTACGGTGGGCAGTGTGCAGTAGTATTCGGATGTTCGTTATGGTTCTGAGGGTGAACCCCAGATCAGAGCATGCTTGGTTGAGTCTCTCATTCCCAGCAGAGTAGCTCCAAATACGCAAGTGTACCTTTTATTCCATTTACCAGGGCTGAACCCCAGGTCAGAGTTATTTCAGTGTTGTATTTTCTCCAGCGGCGGCGAGGTTGGAGGATTGTTTTGAAGGCAATATTAGAAGAAGTTAACGTGGATAACTGACGGAGACGTCAGATCAGTATCTCTCCAGCTAGTTGTTGAGCTGCTAGTATTGCAGTATTCGAAGACTTGTTCCCCGCAGAGTATCGTGTGCTCGTGCAGTTGGCAAATTTTTGGGTTTACCGGTATTCAATCGTCTCGCACCTTGATTGGCTGAGAGCCGTTCGCTTCTCACCCAGTCATGTTCAAGCCGTTTGAATAGGGGCAGCTGTTGCACCCCAAAATTTGACCAACCGGTTCTCCTAGCTAGCTCGTGGTTTAAATTCGTGTTCGCATATCAGATGCATGACATTTGTGCACAGATAGAGGATATCAGAGTTACAGTTTGGGTTCGTCTATCAGATATTTCAGATCCAGTCTAGGTCATCAGGTTTTATTTCGGGAAATTGTGCGCTTCTCGGGATTTTCAGCTTGCACGGTGATTGGGGAATATTCTAAGGCCAGGGGTTTATTGTTTGATTCGATCTGGTCTCGCGCGCTCTTTTATGTTGGTTATTGGCCTCTGTTTGCATTTTTAGGGCTTAATAGACTTTTGTGGATTTTAATCAGATTTTTAATCATTTTTTAGGATTTAAATAGATTTTTAACATTTTTTAAATAGCTTAAATCTTTTTCTAGAGCTTTATAGATTTTTTTTTTAGAATTTAAATAGGTTTTAATTGGTTTAATAGTTTTTTTAAATCATTTTTAGAATAATAGATTTTAAAATTGTTTTTAAGTGTTTTAGATAATATAGAAAAGTATAGTTTTTTTTTCTTTTATTAATAATAGAGTTTATTAGATTTACTCTTTTAAATAGATTTTTGAGTTTAATGTAGGATTTAATAGTTCAAATAAATGGTAGATTTTTAATAGGATTTTAATAGAGACTTTATAGAAATTAGTAGAGTTTTAATCATCTTTGGTTAAATAGAGTTAATTAGATTTTAATCATGTTTTTTGATTTAATTAGGATTTAATCTTTTGGTTAGAATTTAATTGAATTTGTTTGAATCAATTAGGATAGTTTAATCTGCATTTAGTTTAATTAGGATTAGTCACTAGTTAATTAGGATTAGTATTAATTAGGTTAATTGGATTTAATATTTTTGTTAATTCAGTTTTTAAGTTTTTCTGATTAATTTTCGTATGGGCCCAGAGGGGATTTTTTTGGAGGCCCACGTCAACTTTCAGTCCAGTCTTTTTGTCTGTTTTTTGTCCAGAGTTTGCAAGTGACACTTGTCACTATAAAGTGATGCTACACGTCCACGCGAGAGCACACCACCTCAACTCTCAGAACGCCCCTCCTCTTGCCACGTTTCCCTTTCTCTCTCCCCACACCCTGACACCTGCCCCACTATCTCTCCCTCTCTCTGCCAGCACCCCACGTGGCGTCCTGCATGCTCTCCACCTCCCATCCCCAGCGCCACCTGTCTTACCCCCATCCCACACCGGACTACCCGCCTCCGGCCATGCAGCAACCGTGACCAGCCACCTCCGATCATTCCAACCGCCTCCGGCCGCCGTCACGTCACCAGAAACTGCAGAAATTCCCAGAAAGCCCAGAAACTCAGGATCTTCATCTTTTTCCTTTTCTTTCTTCCGATCCCCAGCCACACGCCCTCGCCGGAGAATTCATACCCGCCGGAATCTTCATACAAAGAACATCGTCGTTCGTCCATTTTCCTCAAGAGCCTCAAGGACCTTTCCGTTCCAGTGACGATCCACTCATCAGTGTTCATCAATCTTGTGGGATCTTCATCAGCTTGAGCCGTTCGTCCAAAATCCCCAGAATCTTCAAAGAGCCTCCGCTTCAATGTTCTTGCCAGGATCTCCAGATCACTCTTAGATCTTCAAGAACACCAGATTCTCGGACTTTTCCTTGAGAAATCTTCAGCAAACGGAGCGATTTCTACAACCTCCTTCCACGATCCAGGCCGCTTCGACGTCAAGATCATCCAACTTCAAGCGAATCTCCTTCGTACTTCATTTTTCCAGAAACGTCCTCGTCTCCAGGTTCGTTTCTTCTCACCTCCTTTGATGTTGTTTTTCATTAATTTTAGGGTTTATCGTTTTAGGGTTTGAGTTTCGTGGGTGATATTGTTGAGATGAGGAAGAAAGTGCTCTGAGTAGGGTTGTGTGTTTCTGAGATTTGGTTGATGATTCGTGAGAGTTGGGAGAGGAATTGCAGAGAGGATGGAGGTTGGGGGAAGCGGCTAGGGTTTGGTTTGGGTGAACAGTGGTCAGAGAATTAGGGAAGGAGAATGGTTTTGTGGTTTGGTCGTTGGGTTAGGTCTGGGCTGGGCTAGGACCGAACTCGTAATTGCTGATGCACTCCCCGGTTTACTCATTTCCCCCCTGAGTGTGAAAGCTGAGTGGTGAATTGGATTAGGCCTTAGGCCCCACTGCTATCTGCACCCCCCACCAGCGAGCCCAAAGGAAAATAAACTGAAAACTGTTGCTAACTGCACCGCGTTTTGTCTTTTTTTTTCTTTCTTTTTTAATTTAATTTCTGAAGCGCATTGGGCCTTGCTCGTTTACTATCTGCACCACCCACATCCCTGGCCCATCTAGAAACAACTGGGCGCCCCTTTCTGTTTTCACCCCCCTCCCCTTTTTCTTTCATTCTTTTATTTTTCATTTCTTTTATTTTCCATGCATATTATAAAATTCATAGAAAATAGAAAAATTAGTATTTTAAATGCTTGTTTTTTTCACATGCTCATAATTCTGTCTAGAAAATTATAAATAAATAAAATTAGCATTTTATTTTCTTTTAATATTTTTAGTATATTTTTCATTTAAATAGCTTTTAAATATGTTTAGTTTGATACTCAATCTTGTAGAATTTCTTTTAGGACCTTCCCTTAGTCTTTTTAATTCATTCTTTTTGGTGTGATTAGATATTGAATCATAGCTTCCCATAGGATTTAATTCTTGATTTTTAGATTAAAATTTGATTAGTCTAATTAGGTTAGCATTAGGGTATCAAAATTAGGGTTTAAGAATGCATAAGTGAAGTAACTCATCTTCTTTTGAGAGTTTTGTTTTGATTTTTGGGTATGGGTATATAGGGATGGTATGGGTAGATGTTATAGACCCTTGTGAATAATTGTTAGATTTTTTCCCTCTTGCTTTAGTATTTTTAGGTATTTTCTGAAGTTGACTGATGGTTTTGACTGTCTGTGTGATATTTGCCTGTCTCTGGGGGTTATTTTTGGGAGTTTGTTGTGGAGTTTAGTTTGTTTTGAAGATCTTGTTGAAGAGCATGATGAAGGAGAAGATTGAAGATCAAGGCTCAGAGACTCAGAGGTTGGAGCTTATTCCCTGTCTGTGAGGTTTGAGATCCTGAAGTTTGAGGGAAGTTCATGGTACTTTCCTGAGGAAGGCACTATGAATGACTTTCATTCTTTCTTCTCACCTCTCTCTTAAGTATCCAAGGATGTTGGAGCCAACATGTGAGTTTAATTTCTCCTGAGGAGGAATGTAAACTGATCACAGTTGTTGAGCCACATGGGATACGATTCCTAAGTGGAAGCCTCCTAGTACTTTCCTGAGGAAGGTCCTATGGGTCTGTTCACTTAGTTCCCTTAGTTCATCTAGGACTTCTTAAGTATCCAATGATGTTGGAGCCTTCATGTGAGTTTAGTTTCTCCTGAGGAGGAATGTAAACTGATCACAGTTGTTGAGCCACATGGGATACGATTCCTAAGCGGAAGCCTCCTAGTACTTTCCTGAGGAAGGTCCTATGGGTCTATTCACCTAGTTCCCTTAGTTCATATAGGATTTCTTAAGTATCTAATGATGTTGGAGCCTTCATGTGAGTTTAATTTCTCCTGAGGAGGAATGTAAACTGATCACAGTTGTTGAGCCACATAGGATATGATTCCTGAGTATAAGCCTCCTAGTGCTTTCCTGAGGAAGACACTATGAGTCTGCTTACTTAGCTCCCTTTCTTTGGTAAGCTTGTTTTGAAGCTTGAAGACTGGGATTGATTTCTTTTGATTAGGGTTTTGCTTTAAGGCTTTTCTTAGAGGTAGATTAGGGTTTTGTTTTTAGGGTTAGGATTAGGGAGAGCTTAGATGTAGATAATTTCTTTCTCAAACATGGATGGTATTTCATTTCTTTTATCTGTATGACTGCAGTTTACTGTTTATTGCTTGATAGCATGTTGTTTATTTTTCAGTATGATTACTGTTATTTCATGACTGGCTTGAGGTCGAGACGAGCTTGTGGAGGCTGAAGCCCCACACACATTTCCTCCCTCACTTGCATTGCATGCATTTTACTGCTAAGTTGATGCTTTGTCTGTTTTGGGTGTATCATTGACATGATCCCTTAGGACTCTCATTTCCTCTGATGAGGATTTGATGATAGACTTTTAGGTTGAAACCTATGCATGACAACTTCTAGGAGTTCCCTGTTCAAACCTCAACCATAGGATGAATCCATGGCATGATAACAATAAGACTTGATAGTCTCCCTCCTAGTTGGGCATGTTCTCTTCTCATCTCAAAATAGTTTAAGATACAGTAATCATGAATGATTTCTTTCGTACGTTACGAGCCTTAAGCTATCTGAGGTTAGATGTTAGTATGGTACCCTTTGGGTGACATGCGACGCATTCACTCTCAGGTCATAGTCTCTAGTGCGGTTGAAATCGCAAACACAATAAAAAACACTTCTTTCAGGAAATAAGCCGTAGTTTCCCGAACTACGTGAGCTCTGATCTCTCATACCTGTTGAGAGTACGTAGGCACAAGATGGCGAAGTCTTGGCGAGCTACCTTTCCCCGTAATCCTTCGTAGGCCGAACTACGTTGACTCTGATTTCTCATTCTCTGATGAGAATACGTAGGCATAAAGTGCGACGCTTTGCCGAGTCATTTTTCTTTTCTTTTTCAGCCAGCCTTGATAGGTAGATAGAATAAAACCAACCCACCCAAGTAAACTAACAAGCGTGGATCCCGTCGAGTACGACGGACGTGAGGGGTGCTAATACCTTCCCCTTGCGTAACCGACTCCCGAACCCAGACAATGGTTGCGATGACCTTGTCTTACCCTCTTTTTCGTCAGGTTTTTCCAATCGTTTCCTTTCCCGCTCTGAAGGATAAATAACGAAAGGTGGCGACTCTTCTGTCATGCCGGCACATTATTTTCGCGCAAGCGACACTCCCAAACCACTAAGCAATGTAGGATCAGATTCAGACCGCAGTCATTTGCTTTTTAAATCCCTAACTTTTGCGTGAACCGCCCTTTGCGGGTTTTCAATTCACCGGTATACCCTTTTTTGCCGAAGTCGCCCAATGTAGGTTTTCAACTTCGCGGGTGTACATCTTTTCAATTTTATCCCTAACTTTTGCCCGAACCTTTTATTCTGTTTTTGGTTCGCCAGGATGCCCCATTTTTGCCTGGACTCTCTTTTTTCTGTCCAGCGGGTCAATTTTAAGCAAAGTATTTTTTAACTGCATCCGAATTCACAGGCGACGTAAAGTCTTCATTGTCCATGGTGGACAACAACAATGCTCCTCCTGAGAAGACTTTCCTGACAACGTATGGCCCTTCGTAATTAGGGGTCCATTTGCCCCTGTGATCTATTTGTGGCGGGAGAATCCTCTTCAGCACAAGGTCGCCCGTCTGAAAGCTTCGAGGGTGTATCTTCTTATCGTACGCTTTCTTCGTTCGACTCTGATACAACCGACCGTATGCTAGAGAAGCTAGCCTTTTCTCATCCATTAAACTCAGCTGATTCAGTCTATCTTTAACCCATTCTGCCTCGTCAAGTTGGACATCTCGTAATACCCTCAAGGAAGGAATCTCAACCTCCAACGGTAATATTGCCTCCATTCCGTATACCAATGAAAAAGGGGTTGCCCCGGTTAATGTGCGTACCGTCGTACGATAACCGTGCAAAGCGAAAGGCAGCATCTCGTGCCAGTCCTTATACGTCACAACCATCTTCTGAACAATCTTCTTTATGTTCTTGTTGGCCGCTTCGACAGCGCCATTCATCTTGGGTTGGTAAGGAGAAGAGTTGTGATGTTCAATCTTAAAATTCTGGCACAACTCTTTCATCATCTTGTTATTCAAATTCGAACCATTGTCGGTGATAATCCGCTCAGGGATTCCATATCTGCAGATAATATCTCGCTTGATAAATCTGGCGACCACTTGCTTGGTGACATTGGCATATGACGCTGCTTCCACCCATTTGGTGAAGTAGTCAATTGCCACCAAGATGAACCGGTGTTCGTTTGATGCCATGGGCTCGATCTTTCCAATCATATCAATTCCCCACACCGAGAATGGCCACGGTGATGACATCACATTCAGAGGACTTGGGGTACATGGACCTTGTCCGCATAAATTTGGCATTTATGACACCTCTTTGCAAACTTGAAACAGTCTGTTTCCATAGTTAGCCAGTAATAACCTGCTCGCAGCAGTTTTCTCGTCATAGCATGCCCACCAGCATGTGTACCAAAGGTACCCTCATGTATCTCTTCCATGAGCAACTTCGCCTCTTTCTCATCTACATAACGTAGCAACACCAAGTCGTGGTTTCTTTTGTATAGGACACCGTCAGGATTCAAATAGAAATTGCCAGCCAATCTCCTGAGAGTCTTCTGATCTCGACTGGATGCCCCAGCCGGATACTCCTTGGTCTTCAGGAAATTATGGATGTCAAAGTACCAAGGTCGACCATCGGGAGCCTCGTCAATGGCAAATATGAATGCAGGCCTATCAAGCCGAGAGATGACAATCCAAGGAGCCTCGTTCCAGAAGTTAACTTTATACATCGAAGACAATGTCGCCAGGGCGTCAACCATTTGATTTTCTGCTCGCGGCACATGATGCAATTCCACCTTGTCAAAGAAAGGCAACAATCTCCTTGCATAGTTCATATATGGTATCAAATTGGGCTGACGTGTCTCCCATTCTCCTTTAATCTGATTCACCACTAGAGCTGAGTCTCCATATACATCCAGATGTTTGATTCGCAAATCAATAGCTTCTTCAAGACCCATGATGCAAGCCTCGTATTCAGCCTCATTATTGGTAACAAGAAAGGTCAATCAAGCCGTAAAGGGGATGTGCGACCCCTGAGGAGTAGTAATAATCGCACCTATTCCGCTACCATAGGAATTTACAGCTCCGTCAAATATCAACTGCCACTTGGAATCCAACTCTGGTCCTTCGTCCGGCAACGGTTCTTCACAATCCTTCATCTTCAGGTACTTGATATCCTCGTCAGGAAAATCAAACCTCATTGATTGGTAGTCCTCAACAGGCTGCTCCGCAAGGTACTCCGACAAGACGCTACCTTTAATAGCCTTTTGCGAGACATATTGAATATCATATTCGGTTAACACCATCTGCCATCAGGAAATTCTTCCGGAGAGTGCTTGCTTCTCAAACACGTATTTGATTGGATCCATCTTTGAAATTAGCAGGGTTGTATGATTTAGCATGTATTGCCTCAAACATTTGGCGGCCCAGGCTAGCGCACAACACGTTTTTTCGAGCATTGAGTATCTGGACTCACAGTCTGTGAACTGTTTACTCAAGTAGTAGATCACATGCTCTTTGCGTCCTGTCTCGTCGTGTTGACCGAGAACACAACCCATACTTTTCTCCAGAACCGTCAAATACATAATCAACGGTCTCCCGGCCACTAGGGGTATCAAAACAGGAGGTTCCTGCAAGTATTCTTTTATCTTGTCGAACGCCTTTTGACAATTTTCATTCCAGGTCACAACCTGGTCCTTTTTCAACAACTTGAATATCGGTTCGCACGTCGCAGTTAAGTGAGATATGAACCGAGCGATGTAGTTCAACCTCCCTAAAAATCCACGCACTTCTTTTTCTATTTTAGGCGTCAGCATTTCTTGTATTGCTTTTATTTTCGCAGGATCAACCTCTATTCCTTTTTCGCTCACTATAAACCCCAACAGTTTACCCGATCTCACCCCGAAGGTGCACTTGTTAGGGTTCAGTCTCAACCTGAACTTCCTAAGCCTCTTGAACAATTTCAGCAGATTAACCAAATGCTCCTCCTCCGTCTGGGATTTGGCAATCATATCATCAACATAAACCTCGATCTCTTTATGCATCATGTCATGAAAGAGAGTCGTCATTGCACGCTGATATGTTGCCCCAACATTCTTCAATCCGAAGGGCATCACTTTGTAGCAAAATGTTCCCCAGGGAGTAATGAAGGTAGTCTTCTCCATGTCTTTTGGAGCCATTTTGATCTGATTATAACCCGAGAAGCCATCCATGAAGGAGAATATAGATAATTGAGCAGTGTTATCGACCAGCACATCGATGTGAGGAAGTGGAAAGTCATCTTTCGGGCTCGCCCTGTTCAGATCACGGTAGTCTACACACATTCGCACCTTACCGTCTTTCTTTGGTACTGACACAATATTAGCGACCCATGAGGGATATTTTGTAACAGCTAGGAAACCGGCATCCCACTGTTTTTTCACTTCCTCCTTGATCTTCACGGCCATGTCCAGTCTAGTTCTTCGGAGTTTCTGCTTAATCGGCGGGCATTCTTCTTTTAGCGGCAGACGGTGCACAACCATATCCGTATCCAGCCCATGCATATCTTGGTACGACCAAGCAAAAATATCATTGTACTCTTTGAGCATCTCAACCAACCATTGCTTGATGTCGCTCTGCAGCGCAGCCCCTATACGGATGTTTTTCTCAACCCCTTCCGACCCCAAATTGATAATCTCAATGACTTCCTCATGAGGCAGAATGATTCGCTCTTCTTGTTTCAATAACCAGGTCAACTCTTCTGGTACGTCGCCATCTTCAACAATCTCTTCCTCAGCCTGAAATATCGGGTGCTCGAAGTCGAAGTGAGTCATAGGCGGTTCATAGATGTCATCTGAAATAGTAATCCTGCAAAGGAAATGGTTAAATGCTTCAAAACACGTACAAAGCAAATAACCACGTTGCCATTTTATTGTAAAAATAAAAACAGGAAAAACAGGGATCACAACATTTGTATATGAAAAACGCCTTTATTTCATGATTAAACAATGTAATGTACATAACCAAATGGCCCTAAGCAAAATCATTGTGCCCCGGGTGGGACATAGGATTATTCAACAATTAAGAAAACAAATCATTACTGTTTAGTTGTCACAGGAACAGTTTCCCGAATAGACTAATTGCAGAGACTTTGTCCTGGCACGCTTGGCTTGATCCACGCGTCCATATCACAGTCGCTATCTCCTTCTTCGGAATCGGAAACAGCATTGATAGTCTCGAAGCTCACCCCGCTTGGTGTGATGGTTATTGGCCCTCTGAATCTGGGCGCTCCTGAAGAGGATGCTGATGACGAAGGATGATATCCAAGCCCGAACCTGTCATTCTTCACGGGAATCTCCAACACCTGACCCAACCCTTGGTTTGGCCTGCCTGCACTAGAGCTTGAGCCTCTTTGTACGACGACACTGCCACCTCTGATACTTTGCTTGGCACCGGAGCTTTGTCCTTAATTCGCAACCCCTCAAAGGCTTGATAGGGTGTTTCATGTATTTCGCCGTCGACTTCCACATATTTGAACGAAGACAAATGGCTAACCAGAATATCTTCCTCTCCACAAACCGTGACGACACTATCCCCAACCATATACTTCAGCTTTTGGTGTAACGTGGACGTGACTGCCCCAGCAGCATGGATCCATGGGCGCCCAAGAAGACAACTATATGCTGGCTGGATGTCCATTATATAGAACTCAGTTTCAAATATTTCAGGTCCCACTTTCAACGGTAATGTTATTGATCCGAAAACTGACCTCCTCGTTCCATCGAACGCTCTCACCACTAAATCACTGGGCGTGCAGATAATCCCCCTGATATCCAACTTCATCATGGCTTTCTTCGGTAGCACATTCAGGGAAGATCCAGTGTCTACTAAAACATGGGACATGACCGTGCCCCGACATTCGACTGACACATGCAATGCCATATTGTGCTCTCGCCCTCTTGGAGTCAAATCAAAATCTGTAAAGCCCAAACTGTGCCCCGCATTGACATGCGCCATCACCCCTTCTAATTGATTAACAAAAACCTCTTGAGGAACGAACGGCGTGTCTAGAATCTTCAACAAAGCGTTCCGATGGGCCTCAGAACATAATAGCAATGAAAGGATGGAAATTTTTGACGGCGTTTGCTGGAGGTGTTCCACAATTTTGTAATCACTTTTACGGATGAGCCTCATAAACTCCTCCACATCCTTAAGCGACGTTTCCTTTTCATTCGACTGAGAAGGACCACTCTCAGTTGCCTTGGCTTTACCCTTGGCTAATCTTTCCGCCTCTACCTCGGGTGATGTGAAGATTCTCCCACTTCTAGTCATACCTCCTGTTCCGACAACATTATCTACAACCCAGCTGGTTGTCCATTGACTTAGATTTTCTTACCGTCCCAATATACCTCCAACCCATAAGTCCACGACACTGTTTTAGTACTCTCAAAAGGAACTGGTCCTGCTTTGGTAATTGTGATCGTCGGCCGCCTGGCGGGCGCCATTATCGTTATTGTTTTCCTCGGAATTGTCACCTTAGCAACATCGTTCTATTCATCACACAATGCCTCTACAGGCTCTTCAGTCGCGGTTCTATCAAACTGCAAAGTACCTTTATCCATCAAAGCCTGAATACCCTGCTTCAACTCATTACAACCCTCTGGCTGTATCCAACAATCCAAGCAAAATTCATCACACCCCGGGAATACACCCCCCCTTTAGCAACCTGCTTTTAATCTCACCCAACGGTGTCTTCAGCTCCTTGACATCCGTCACTAGATTCAGATTCTCCTCAGTCAAAATGGCGTTTACCCCATGATTGGGCATAGGCTGTTGTACTAAATTTGGACCTGCCTGTCCGAAGTTAATAGCTTTGCTATCCAATAAATCCTGAACCTTATGTTTAAACGCCTGACAAGCTTCTATATCATGCCCGGGTGCCCCGGAATGAAAGTCGCAATGCTTGTTGGCATCGTATCCGTAAGGAAGTACTGCCCCAGTAGGCGGTGCCAAAGTCCTCTTTTCGACCAAGTTCAAACCTAACAGAGTCTGGAGGAGTTCTGCATACGTGGAAGGAGGTGAGTCGAACACCCTTTTTGGTCTCGCATTCTGTACCCTTCTCTGACCAGGATTCTGTCCTTGCTGTTGCTGCGGTTGTTGTTGTTGTGGCTGTCTTTGTTGAGGAAGCGGGATAGTGACCCTAGCTATCTGCTACGGCTGAACATACTGATGTCTTCCTCTGCCCCTGCCCCTGCCACCAAACACGACACTAGAATCACCTTGCTGTCTACCACTAAATGCTTTTCTGGAACCTCCTGTTGAAGTAGACTCACCTGCTTGGAACCTTCCAACTTTAATCCCGTTTTCAATCATCTCCCCCATAAGAATCAAATCTGAGAAACTGCTCAATGACACACTAAACAATTTTTCGTAGAACACCCCCGTAAATGTCCCAATGAACATATCATTCATCTCCCTTTCAATTAAAGGAGGATGCACCCTTGCTGCCATATCGCGCCACCTTTGCGCGTATTCTTTAAAGCTTTCACCGTTCTTCTGTGACAAACCCTGCAATTGGACCCGGTTCGGCGCCAGATCGCTGTTGTATTGTAATGGGTTACGAAAGCATCAGCCAGTTGCTTCCAGGTTTTGATCTGCGTGGGCTCCAGCCCCATATACCATTCAAGCGAAGGTCCTGATAAGCTGTCCTGAAAGAAATGCATGAGCATCCTTTCGTCATCTGAATACGCGGACATCCTCCTGTAGTAAGAGCGGACATGGACTTTAGGGCAGGTGTCCCCCTTGTACTTGTCAAAAGTGGGAGCCTTGAATTTCAACGGCACCCTCAGCCCAGGTACCAAGCCCATTGTGGTCATATCCAAACCGGTGGAGTTCTGATTCACTACCCCCTTCATCTGTTCTTCAAGCATTTTGATCCTCTGCACAGGATCAACAGGTCTTTCAAATCCCATGCCTCTTCCAGAAAAGGCGTCCTCCTGGCAGTCTTCACCCCAATTCACATTTCCATTTCCATATCCGTCGTAACCATTTCCATTTTGATAATCACTTATTTTTACCGCTTAATTGCATTTTCTTTACTTAGGCATTTCTTTACTTTATCTTGATTATTTTTATGTTTTATTTTGTTTTTATATTTTATTTTATTTTTGGCTTAATTTGATTTCCGCACTTATTTTTCAGCTTTAGCAGTCTGCACGGAAACGATCATAACTAGAGTTCCAGAAATCCGTTTGAGGAGTTCTAAAAATCACTGGAAAGCTAAGAGAGAGAGCTACAACTTTCTTGTTGGAGTCGAAGTCAGATTCAGAGCCCAAAATTCCAGAATTCCGTTTGAAGTTACTGAATTAGAATTTTATTTTAGTGTTGGGTCATGTATTGGGCCTGGGTTATGTTTTCGACCCAGTTGGGTTATGACCCGAATTTGATTTCTTTTTAAAGGAAAAATACTCGTGTTACTCTTCACCTAGTTACATTTTCACGAAAAATACATTCGGAGCTTTGAGAGAACCCTAGAGAGCTAATTCCTTAGAGTCATTCTACTGTAACCGCGTTCCAACGCTTTGAGATTTTTACTTTATCAATCTAATTCGTTTCTCTTTCAACACTATTCTATGAATTGCTTTGGCTTAATCTGTTAGTTTATAGAATTGCTTTGATTAAATTCGTAGGATTGCATCCTTAAATTTTATTCGCCGTTACATCGCTTTGTCGTTAATTCGCGTTTATAATTCGTGTTTGCTTAACTCACGAAAACTTAATCCGTTTGCTTAATTTGGAATATAGGATTGTTAATCTAGTTTATGTCTTTTGCTCTTGTTAATTGACATATGAATCGAATAGAGATCGAAATCGCTTAGGAAATTGGTAAGGTAGAAACCCGTGATAAGCCGGAACCGAAAACAGTAGATTGACTTATTTTGATAATCACTTATTTTAACCGCTTAATTGCATTTTCTTTATTTATCCGATCAGAAACTAAACCAACTCCCCCTCCATTTTGAATTTGGTAGATTAATCACGTAAGAGAATCCTTCAGACGATATCCGAATTGAATTGTCGCTGTATTACGTTTTCATCAAAAACACTCGTTCTGATCCGCGCGCGACAACTGATCAATGAGCTAGGCCCTCCACGACGGAGAGATGGATTGGGCCGACCCCGTGTGATGAGCGGGACAGAGCAGTATATATATATATATATATATATATATATATATATATATATATATATATATATATATATATATATATATATATATATATATATATATATATATATATATATATATATATATATATATATATATATATATATATATATATATATATATATATATATATATATATATATATATATATATATATATATATATATATATATATATATATATATATATATATATATATATATATATATATATATATAAGAGTCTTAATCGGTTGAGTAAGTAAATAAAATAATTAATTATATTTAATAATTAATTATTTAATTGAATATGTGCTTAAATATAAGTGGATGTCAAGATAATCCATTTCGAAATAATGAGAATTCTAAATGATTATCATTCTATATATAGGCTATGATCTCAAATATATCATGCTATAAGAAGATTATCTCTTTTTATCCCCATTCGAAGAGTTTTCAAGACATTACGAGTACCGGTTGAGAAAAATCCACAAGCCAACCAGTGTGAAACACTTGTCTCTACACTTCTGTATTTTTGAATTCTCGTTGTCATTGTCTAAAAATCTTTCTCATTATATTCGTCAAGGTATTCCTATAATCATTAATATCAAAATGTCATAGATCCTAAGGTTTGTGTCCATGGGGAGACGTTTAAGTGCTTCCAGCGTGATAAGTTAGGCCCTCCACGACGGAGAGATGGATTGAGCCGACACAGTGTGATGAGCGGGACAGAGCAATAAATACATATATAAGAGTCTTAATCGGTGGAGTAAGTAAATAAAATAATTAATTATTTGATTGAATATGTGCTTAAATATAAGTGGATGTCAAGATAATCCATTTCGAAATAATAAGAATTCTAAATAATTATCATTCTATATAGAGGCTATGATCTCAAATATATCATTCTATAAAAAGATTATCTCTTTTTATCCCCATTCGAAGAGTTTTCAAGACATTACGAGTACCGGTTGAGAAAAATCCACAAGCCAACCAGTGTGAAACACTTGTCTCTACACTTTTGTATTTTTGAATTCTCGTTGTCATTGTCTAAAAATCTTTCTCATTATATTCGTCAAGGTATTCCTATAATCATTAATATCAAAATGTCATAGATCCTAAGGTTTGTGTCCATGGGGAGAAGTTTAAGTGCTCCCAGCGTGATAAGCTAGGCCCTCCACGACGGAGAGATGGATTAAGCCGACACAGTGTGATGAGCGGGACAGAGCAATAAATACATATGTAAGAGTCTTAATCGGTGGAGTAAGTAAATAAAATAATTAATTATTTGATTGAATATGTGCTTAAATATAAGTGGATGTCAAGATAATCCATTTCGAAATAATAAGAATTCTAAATAATTATCATTCTATATAGAGGCTATGATCTCAAATATATCATTCTATAAAAAGATTATCTCTTTTTATCCCCATTCGAAGAGTTTTCTAGACATTACTAGTACCGGTTGAGAAAAATCCACAAGCCAACCAGTGTCAAACACTTGTCTGTACACTTTTGTATTTTAGAATTATCGTTGTCATTGTCTAAAAATCTTTCTCATTATATTCGTCAAGGTATACCTATAATCATTAATATCAAAATGTCATAGATCCTAAGGTTTGTGTCCATGGGGAGACGCTTAAGCGCTCCCAGCGTGATGAGTGATCAGTGCATATTTATGCACTTGCTCCTATATTTTTACTTAGGCATTTCTTTAATTTATCTAGATTATTTTTATGTTTTATTTTGTTTTTATATTTTATTTTATTTTTGGCTTAATTTGATTTCCGCACTTATTTTTCAGCTTTAGCAGTCTGCACGGAAACGATCATAACTGGAGTTCCAGAAATCCGTTTGAGGCGTTTTAAAAATCGCCGGAAAGCTAAGAGAGAGAGCTACGACTTTCGTGTTGGAGTCGAAGTCAGATACGGAGCCCAAAACTCCAGAATTCCGTTTGAAGTTACTGCATTAGAATTTTATTTTAGTGTTGGGTCATGTATTGGGCCTGGGTTATGTTTTCGACCCAGTTGGGTTATGACCCGAATTTGCTTTCTTTTTAAAGGAAAAATACTCGTGTTACTGTTTACCTAGTTACATTTTCACAAAAAATACATTCGAAGCTTTGAGAGAACCATGGAGGGCTAATTCCTTAGAGTCATTCTGCTGTAATCGCGTTCCAACGCTTTGAGGTTTTTACTTTATCAATCTAATTCGTTTCTCTTTCAAAACTATTCTATGAATTGCTTTCGCTTAATCTGTTAGTTTATAGAATTGCTTTGATTAAATTCGTATGATTGCATCCTTAGCATTTATTCAACGTTACGTCGATTTGTCGTTAATTCGCGTTTATAATTCGTGTTTGCTTAACTCACGAAAACTTAATCCGTTTGCTTAATTTGGAATATAGGATTGTTAATCTAGTTTATGTCTTTTGCGCTTGTTAATTGACATAGGAATCGAATAGAGATCGAAATCGCTTAGGAAATTGGTAAGGTAGAAACCCGTGATAAGCCGGAACCGAAAACAGTAGATTGACTTATTTGATAATCACTTATTTTAACCGCTTAATTGCATTTTCTTTATTTATCTGATCAGAAACTAAACCAACTCCCCCTCCATTTCGAATTTGATAGATTAATCACATAAAAGAATCCTTGAGACGATATCAGAGTTGAATTGTCGTTGTATTACGTTTTCATCAAAACACTCGTTCTGATCCGCGCGCGACAACTGATCAATGAGCTAGGCCCTCCACGACGGAGAGATGGATTGGGGCGACCCCGTGTGATAAGCGGGACAGAGCAGTGTGTATATATATATATATATATATATATATATATATATATATATATATATATATATATATATATATATATATATATATATATATATATATATATATATATATATATATATATATATATATATATATATATATATATATATATATATATATATATATATATATATATATATATATATATATATATATAAGAGTCTTAATCGGTTGAGTAAGTAAATAAAATAATTAATATATGTAATAATTAATTATTTAATTGAATATGTGCTTTAATATAAGTGGATGTCAGATAATCCATTTCGAAATACTGAGAATTCTAAATGATTATCATTCTATATATAGGCTATGATCTCAAATATATCATGCTATAAGAAGATTATCTCTTTTTATCCCCATTCGAAGAGTTTTCAAGACATTACGAGTACTGGTTGAGAAAAATCCACAAGCCAACCAGTGTGAAACACTTGTCTCTACACTTCTGTATTTTTGAATTCTCGTTGTCATTGTCTAAAAATCTTTCTCATTATATTCGTCAAGGTATTCCTATAATCATTAATATCAAAATGTCATAGATCCTAAGGTTTGTGTCCATGGGGAGACGTTTAAGTGCTTCCAGCGTGATAAGTTAGGCCCTCCACGACGGAGAGATGCATTGAGCCGACACAGTGTGATGAGCGGGACAGAGCAATAAATATATATATAAGAGTTTTAATCGGTGGAGTAAGTAAATAAAATAATTAATTATTTGATTGAATATGTGCTTAAATATAAGTGGATGTCAAGATAATCCATTTCGAAATAATAAGAATTCTAAATAATTATCATTCTATATAGAGGCTATGGTGTCAAATATATCATTCTATAAAAAGATTATCTCTTTTTATCCCCATTCGAAGAGTTTTTAAGACATTACTAGTACCGGTTGAGAAAAATCCACAAGCCAACCAGTGTCAAACACTTGTCTGTACACTTTTGTATTTTAGAATTATCGTTGTCATTCTCTAAAAATCTTTCTCATTATATTCGTCAAGGTATTCCTATAATCATTAATATCAAAATGTCATAGATCCTAAGGTTTGTGTCCATGGGGAGACGCTTAAGCGCTCCCAGCGTGATGAGTGATCAGTGCATATTTATGCACTTGCTCCTATATTTTTACTTAGGCATTTCTTTAATTTATCTAGATTATTTTTATGTTTTATTTTGTTTTTATATTTTATTTTATTTTTGGCTTAATTTGATTTCCGCACTTATTTTTCAGCTTTAGCAGTCTGCACGGAAACGATCATAACTGGAGTTCCAGAAATCCGTTTGAGACGTTTTAAAAATCGCCGGAAAGCTAAGAGAGAGAGCTACGACTTTCGTGTTGGAGTCGAAGTCACATACGGAGCCCAAAATTCCAGAATTCCGTTTGAAGTTACTGCATTAGAATTTTATTTTAGTGTTGGGTCATGTATTGGGCCTGGGTTATGTTTTCGACCCAGTTGGGTTATGACCCGAATTTGCTTTCTTTTTAAAGGAAAAATACTCGTGTTACTATTCACCTAATTACATTTTCATGAAAAATACATTCGGAGCTTTGAGAGAACCATGGAGGGCTAATTCCTTAGAGTCATTCTGCTGTAATCGCGTTCCAACGCTTTGAGGTTTTTACTTTATCAATCTAATTTGTTTCTCTTTCAACACTATTCTATGAATTGCTTTTGCTTAATCTGTTAGTTTCCAGAATTGTTTTGATTAAATTCGTATGATTGCATCCTTAGCTTTTATTCGCCGTTACGTTGCTTTGTCGTTCATTCGCGTTTATAATTCGTGTTTGCTTAATTCACGAAAACTTAATCCATTTGCTTAATTTGGAATATAGGATTGTTAATCTAGTTTATGTCTTTTGCGCTTGTTAATTGACATAGGAATAGAATAGAGATCGAAATCGCTTAGGAAATTGGTAAGGTAGAATCCCGTGCTAAGCCGGAACCGAAAATAGTAGATTGACTTATTTTGATAATCACTTATTTTAACCGCTTAATTGCATTTTCTTTATTTATCTGATCAGAAACTAAACCAACTCCCCCTCCATTTCGAATTTGATAGATTAATCACATAAAAGAATCCTTGAGACGATATCAGAGTTGAATTGTCGTTGTATTACGTTTTCATCAAAAACACTCGTTCTGATCCGCGCGCGACAACTGATCAATGAGCTAGGCCCTCCACGACGGAGAGATTGATTGGGCCGACCCCGTGTGATGAGCGGGACAGAGCAGTATATATATATATATATATATATATATATATATATATATATATATATATATATATATATATATATATATATATATAATATATATATATATATATATATATATATATATATATATATATATATATATATATATATATATATATATATATATATATATATATTTATATATATATAAGAGTCTTAATCGGTTGAGTAAGTAAATAAAATAATTAATTATATGTAATAATTAATTATTTAATTGAATATGTGCTTAAATATAAGTGGATGTCAAGATAATCCATTTCGAAATAATGTGAATTCTAAATGATTATCATTCAATATAGGCTATGATCTCAAATATATCATGCTATAAGAAGATTATCTCTTTTTATCCCCATTCGAAGAGTTTTCAAGACATTACGAGTACCGGTTAAGAAAAATCCACAAGCCAACCAGTGTCAAACACTTGTCTCTACACTTTTGTATTTTTGAATTCTCGTTGTCATTGTCTAAAAATCTTTGTCATTAAATTCGTCAAGGTATTCCTATAATCATTAATATCAAAATATCATAGATCCTAAGGTTTGTGTCCATGGGGAGACGTTAAAGCGCTCCCAGCGTGATTAGCTAGGCCCTCCACGACGGAGAGATGGATTGA
>OZ012739.1:326996144-327161009 GCA_963859935.3 Lathyrus sativus
CAGTATGCGAATGCAAAATGCGTCAAAACATAAACCAGATATGGGAACCGGTTGGTCAAATTTTGGGGTGCAACAGCTGCCCCTATTCAAGCGGCTTCGACCCGACTGTGTGAAGAGCGAACGGCCTTCAAACAATCGAGGTACAAGACGGTTGAATACTAAGAACCCGGAAATTTGCCAACCGCAGAAATAAACTGCACCAACTGCTTGGACAACACCGCCCGCTGACTGGATCTGGTTGTTACGGCAACAAACTGATCAATTAGCGACCGTGCTGGGGATTATTTTCGTCGGCCTGAAAAAGATTCTATCATTGCCGGGACAGAACTTTGTCCACATTCTGTCAACACAGAGAAATCCTGACGACCTCGCTGGGGAAACAACTCTGTCGGAACGTTCATCCGCCTGCTTCATACGGGAAAAACCATCCGAATATTATTTCTCTGCCTACCTCTGCAGTAGCTACCTTCGTTGGTCCAGCCCACCAACGACTCTGAAGAAGACTCTACTGGGGACAGTAACACGAGGAAATCACGGCGACTTCCTTGGGGAAAATACTTTTGTCAAATATCGGAACACAACTCACATACTCTGTCTATCACGGGAGAATTATCTGTCTGGATACCGGAAAGTTCATCCGCCTGCTTCATACGGGAAACTCCATTTTTCAGACTCATACCGGAAAACACATCTGCCTGATTCATACAGGAAAGTTCTTCCGCCTGATTCATACGGGAAAAGACAACTCATCTGCCTGATACTTACAGGAAAGTTCTTCCGCCTGCTTCATACGGGAAAATACAACTCATCTGCCTGATACATACAGGAAAGTTCTTCCGCCTGCTTTTTACGGGAAAATCGTAACACATCTGCCTGATACTTACAGGAAAGTTCTTCCGCCTGATTCTTACGGGAAAATCGTAACACATCTGCCTGATACTTACAGGAAAGTTCATTCGCCTGCTTCTTACGGGAAAATCGTAACACATCTTCCTGATACTTACAGGAAAGTTCATCCGCCTGATTCTTACGGGAAAAGATAACACATCTGCCTGATACATACAGGAAAGTTCATCCGCCTGATTCTTACGGGAAACATACAACACATCTGCCTGATTCATACAGGAAAGTTCATCCGCCTGATTCTTACGGGAAAAGATAACATTGGATATAGCTTCCTAGCCTGTTCGCGGTAGTAGCTAACTCCACTAGGGATATTCTGAAAATAACAGCCCGACACCCATTTCGACAACAAGTGACCACTTCTGAAGTCTTGATTTTTGAAACCCTGGAATGCTGCCGCAACAGCAAACCTGAAGAAAAACACTCCGCTGGTCGGATAAGAGAAACTTCAACCCGTAACTCTGTGGGGAATGATAACAAGACCTGCATCATCACATGCCTCACGGCGAGACCCCAATCATCTGGTAATAGATCTGAGATAGAACCCTGTACTTCTGTTGAGAAACACGCCTGAAAAACCAAAAGGTTAACCAACCTGATTTATGTTTCAAAATGCGTATGTTTGGCAATGGCGTAATGCTCCATACAGCATGGAAATGCTACGCGTTTTGGGTAGATGCAATCATGATAATGTATGCAAATGCAAATTCAGGTTCAGGCTACTAGGGAGCTCTGACAAGCTTGCTTTAACACGGCCGTTGAGGACGAATACCACCCTGTTGGGGATGAACAGATATCGCAAAATATTCTGGAAAAATAAATGCCGGAGATGCAACCCACTCTGCCGGGGAGAGATTACACATCGATTTCCACTAGGAGGAAAGAATAACACCTGCTGGGCAGACTAACTCAACTGGGGGAGAAGCAACCCTTCTGGGAGACAACTGTCTGGGTACAGTTTATGAACTCGAAACTACCACTCCGCTAGGGATAATCATCCTGACGAAGGCATGACGACCTGCAGGGAGAAATAAAACCCATCCCCGGTGGGGATACTCCTTCTGAACTTACTATCTTGGTTATGTGCCTTGGAAATCCTCCCCGCTGGGGATTGAATGCGCACACTTTTCAACTCTCTGGGGAGTATAAACTTTGCATGAGACACCGATTCTGTCTTGCTCGGGATACCCTGTGGGGGGTATGCTGCGACTAGCTGGGGAGGATGATCCCTCTCCGGTAAGGGATAACAACATTTCAACTCCTGGGGATGAGATGCGACCTGCATGGGGATTAGCGTCGCACCAAATCAAGTCTTCCATCACGAGCCTCCGGCTGGGGCCATAATTTTCTGATTGTCCGCTTCAAAGGCGAGAACCCTGCAAAACACAAACGAGACAACACAAATCTATACAACCAAATCTATTCGGGTTAGTGTCCGTGACATTACTTCAGTTAATTCGAAGTTTTAGCAATTATTGGCAAGGGCCAACAAAGTTATGCACATGCGAGTTTATCGAAACATCGGCGTTTTCCACATACAAAACAGTAAAGCACAAACATCAAATACTGAATAACATGTTTTATTAATATCAGGCCTCTGAATAGGCAAAGTTTTGTACATCGGATGCAACTCCTGAAAAGAGGAAGTTACGCACACACACATACATATATGCACAAAGAGCATAGAAATACAACTTGAATTTGTACACCTGTCGGCAATGTGGTGCAGACAAACATCACGAGCTGATCCTCCTATGACTCGCCTGACTCTGGCGCTTTCCCGGTATTTAATTTTCGGAAGAGCTTGTGTCGGATAAACGAACCCTCATGTACTCCCAAACCACTAAGCAATGTAGTATCAGATTCGGACCGCAGTCATTTGCTTTTTAAATCCCTAACTTTTGCGTGAACCGCCCTTTGCGGGTTTTCAATTCACCGGTATACCCTTTTTTGCCGAAGTCGCCCAATGTAGGTTTTCGACTTCCCGGGTGTACATCTTTTCAATTTTATCCCTAACTTTTTCCCGAACCTTTTATTCTGTTTTTGGTTCGCCAGGATGCCCCATTTTTGCCTGGACTCTCTTTTTTCTGTCCAGCGGGTCAATTTTAAGCAAAGTATTTTTTAACTGCGTCCGAATTCACAGGCGACGTAAAGTCTTCACCGTCCATGGTGGACAACAACAATGCTCCTCCTAAGAAGACTTTTCTGACAACGTATGTCCCTTCGTAATTAGGGGTCCATTTTCCCCTGTGATTTGTTTGTGGCGGGAGAATCCTCTTCAGCACAAGGTCGCCCGTCTGAAAGCTTCGAGGGTGTATCTTCTTATCGTACGCTTTCTTCATCCGGATCTGATACAACCGACCGTATGCTAGAGAAGCTAGCCTCTTCTCATCCATTAAACTCAGCTGATTCAGTCTATCTTTAACCCATTCTGCCTCGTCAAGTTGGACATCTCGTAATACCCTCAGGGAAGGAATCTCAACCTCCAACGGTAATACTGCCTCCATTCCGTATACCAATGAAAAAGGGGTTGCCCCGGTTGATGTGCGTACCGTCGTACGATAACCGTGCAAAGGGAAAGGCAGCATCTCTTGCCAGTCCTTATACGTCACAACCATCTTCTGAACAATCTTCTTTATGTTCTTGTTGGCCGCTTCGACAGCGCCATTCATCTTGGGTCAGTAAGGAGAAGAGTTGTGATGTTCAATCTTAAAATTCTGGCACAGCTTTTTCATCATCTTGTTATTCAAATTCGAACCGTTGTCGGTGATAATCCGCTCAGGGATTCCATATCTGCAGATAATATCTCGCTTGATAAATCTGGCGACCACTTGCTTGGTGACATTGGCATATGACGCTGCTTCCACCCATTTGGTGAAGTAGTCAATTGCCACCAAGATGAACCGGTGTCCGTTTGATGCCATGGGCTCGATCTTTCCAATCATATCAATTCCCCACATCGAGAATGGCCACGGTGATGACATCACATTCAGAGGACTTGGGGGTACATGGACCTTGTCCGCATAAATTTGGCATTTATGACACCTCTTTGCAAACTTGAAACAGTCTGTTTCCATAGTTAGCCAGTAATAACCTGCCCGCAACAGTTTTCTCGTCATAGCATGCCCACCAGCATGTGTACCAAAGGTACCCTCATGTATCTCTTCCATGAGCAACTTCGCCTCTTTCTCATCTACACAACGTAGCAACACCAAGTCGTGGTTTCTTTTGTATAGGACACCATCAGGATTCAAATAGAAATTGCCAGCCAATCTCCTGAGAGTCTTCTGATCTCGACTGGATGCCCCAGCCGGATACTCCTTGTTCTTCAGGAAATTCTGGATGTCAAAGTACCAGGGTCGACCATCGGGAGCCTCGTCAATGGCAAATATGAATGCATGCCTATCAAGTCGAGAGATGATAATCCGGGGAGCCTCGTTCCAGAAGTTAACTTTATACATCAAAGACAATGTCGCCAGGGCGTCAGCCATTTGATTTTCTGCTCGCGGCACATGATGCAATTCCACCTTGTCAAAGAAAGGCAACAATCTCCTTGCATAGTTCATATATGGTATCAAATTGGGCTGACGTGTCTCCCATTCTCCTTTAATCTGATTCACCACTAGAGCTGAGTCTCCATATACATCCAGATGTTTGATTCGCAAATCAATAGCTTCTTCAAGACCCATGATGCAAGCCTCGTATTCATCCTCATTATTGGTAACAGGAAAGGTCAATCGAGCCGTAAAGGGGATGTGCGACCCCTGAGGAGTAGTAATAATTGCACCTATTCCGCTACCATAGGAATTTACAGCTCCGTCAAATATCAACTGCCACTTGGAATCCAACTCTGGTCCTTCGTCCGACAATGGTTCTTCACAATCCTTCATCTTCAGGTACATGATATCCTCGTCAGGAAAATCAAACCTCATCGATTGGTAGTCCTCAACAGGCTGCTCCGCAAGGTACTCCGACAAGACGCTACCTTTAATAGCCTTTTGTGATACATATTGAATATCATATTCGGTTAACACCATCTGCCATCGGGCAATTCTTCCGGAGAATGCTTGCTTCTCAAACACGTATTTGATTGGATCCATCTTTGAAATTAGTAGGGTTGTATGATTTAGCATGTATTGCCTCAAACGTTTGGCGGCCCAGGCTAGCGCACAACACGTTTTTTCGAGCATTGAGTATCTGGACTCACAGTCTGTGAAGTTTTTACTCAAGTAGTAGATCGCATGCTCTTTGCGTCATGTCTCGTCGTGTTGACCGAGAACACAACCCATACTTTCCTCCAGAACCGTCAAATACATAATCAACGGTGTCCCGGCCACTAGGGGTATCAAAACAGGAGGTTCCTGCAAGTATTCTTTTATCTTGTCGAACGCCTTTTGACAATTTTCATTCCAGGTCACAACCTGGTCCTTTTTCAACAACTTGAATATCGGTTCGCACATCGCAGTTAAGTGAGATATGAACCTAGCGATGTAGTTCAACCTCCCTAAAAATCCACGCACTTCTTTTTCAGTTTTAGGCGTCGGCATTTCTTGTATTGCTTTTATTTTCGCAGGATCAACCTCTATTCCTTTTTCGCTCACAATAAACCCCAACAGCTTACCCGATCTCACCCCGAAGGTGCACTTGTTAGGGTTCAGTCTCAACCTGAACTTCCTAAGCCTCTTGAACAATTTCAGCAGATTAACCAAATGCTCCTACTCCGTCTGGGATTTGGCAATCATATCATCAACATAAACCTCGATCTCTTTATGCATCATGTCATGAAAGAGAGTCGTCATTGCACGCTGATATGTTGCCCCAGCATTCTTCAATCCGAAGGGCATCACTTTGTAGCAAAATGTTCCCCAGGGAGTAATGAAGGTAGTCTTCTCCATGTCTTCTGGAGCCATTTTGATCTGATTATAACCCGAGAAGCCATCCATGAAGGAGAATACAGAGAATTGAGCAGTGTTATCGACCAGCACATCGATGTGAGGAAGTGAAAAGTCATCTTTCGGGCTCGCCCTGTTCAGATCACGGTAGTCTACACACATTCGCACCTTACCGTCTTTCTTTGGTACTGACACAATATTAGCGACCCATGAGGGATATTTTGTAACAACTAGGAAACCGGCATCCCACTGTTTTTTCACTTCCTCCTTGATCTTCACGGCCATGTCCGGTCTAGTTCTTCAGAGTTTCTGCTTAATCGGCGGACATTCTTCTTTTAGCGGCAGACGGTGCACAACCATATCCGTATCCAGCACAGGCATATCTTGGTACGACCAAGCAAAAATATCACTGTACTCTTTGAGCATCTCAACCAACCTTTGCTTGATGTCGCTCTGCAGCGCCGCCCCTATACGAATGTTTTTCTCAACCCCTTCTGACCCCAAATTGATAATCTCAATGACTTCCTCATGAGGCAGAATGATTCGCTCTTCTTGTTTCAATAACCAGGTCAGCTCTTCTGGTACGTCGCCATCTTCAACAATCTCTTCCTCAGCCTGAAATACCGGGTGCTCGAAGTCGAAGTGAGTCATAGGCGGTTCATAGATGTCATCTGAAATAGTAATCCTGCAAAGGAAATGGTTAAATGCTTCAAAACGCGTACAAAGCAAATAACCACGTTGCCATTTTATTGTAAAAATAAAAACAGGAAAAACAGGGATCACAACATTTGTATATGAAAAACGCCTTTATTTCATGATTAAACAATGTAATGTACATAACCAAATGGCCCTAAGCAAAATCATTGTGCCCCGGGTGGGACACAAGATTATTCAACAATTAAGAAAACAAATCATTACTATTTAGTTGTCACGGGAACAGTTTCCCGAATAGACTAATTGCAGAGACTTTGTCCTGGCATGCTTGGCTTGATCCACGCGTCCATATCACAGTCGCTATCTCCTTCTTCGGAATCAGAAACAGCATTGATAGTCTCGAAGCTCACCCCGCTTGGTGTGATGGTTATTGGCCCTCTGAATCTGGGCGCTCCTGAAGAGGATGCTGATGACGAAGGATGATATCCAAGCCCGAACCTGTCATTCTTCACGGGAATCTCCAACACCTGACCCCAACCCTTGGTTTGGCCTGCCTGCACTAGAGCTTGAGCCTCTTTGTACAACGACGCTGCCACCTCTGATACTTTGCTTGGCACTGGAGCTTTGTCCTTAATTCGCAACCCCTCAAAGGCTTGACAGGGTGTTTCATGTATTTCGCCATAGACTTCCACATATTTGAACAAAGACAAATGGCTAACCAGAATATCTTCCTCTCCACAAACCGTGATGACACTATCCCCAACCATATACTTCAGCTTTTGGTGTAACGTGGACGTGACTGCCCCGGCAGCATGGATCCATGGGCGCCCAAGCAGACAACTATACGCTGGCTGGATGTCCATTATATAGAACTCAGTTTCAAATATTTCAGGCCCCACTTGCAACGGTAATGTTATTGATCCGAAAAATGACCTCCTCGTTCCATCGAACGCTCTCACCACTAAATCACTGGGCGTGCAGATAATCCCCCTGATATCCAACTTCATCATGGCTTTCTTCGGTAGCACATTCAGGGAAGATCCAGTGTCTACTAAAAAATGGGACATGACCGTGCCCCGGCATTCGACTGACACATGCAATGCCATATTGTGCTCTCGCCCTCTTGGAGTCAAATCAAAATCTGTAAAGCCCAAACTGTGCCCCGCATTGACATGCGCCATCACCCCTTCTAATTGATTAACAGAAACCTCTTGAGGAACGAACGACGTGTCTAGAATCTTCAACAAAGCGTTCTGATGGGCCTCGGAACATAATAGCAATGAAAGGATGGAAATTTTTGACGGCGTTTGCTGGAGGTGTTCCACAATTTTGTAATCACTTTTACGGATGAGCCTCATAAACTCCTCCACATCCTTAAGCGACGTTTCCTTTTCATTCGACTGAGAAGGACCACTCTCAGTTGCCTTGTGTTGTACCCTAAAATTTGCTCAACCTTATTCACTTGGTTTATGTTTCAATATCATTAGCATTTGCATATAGAGGCATGTACAAAGTCTAATCATCTGCATAGCATAGCATAGTAAATCATCCAACAGGGACCCATCATCATTCTCATCTCTATGAGCCTATCAAGAGGTTATTATTCTAATCCAAGCTCCTTCAAGTCATCAGGAAGAATTTGAAAGCTGAGAAGTCAATGGGTCAAGCAGGGCATCTAGCTCCTATCTGAGGGTATCTGAGGATCAACAAAGAAATTGTGAGCTGTGGGCTAAGCATGGATAGTATCTGGGCATCATGGGAGACTTAGAAAGTCATTTGGAGAAAGAGACAGGTCATTGGTGTGATCACAAGAATTGCAGTTGAAGGCAGCCAACTAGGGTTTCATCTGGGGTCAACTCTAGGTCGACTCTAGGTCAACTGACTGATTGAAAGACATTAAGGGCTATTGGAAAGATGTGGGGTTCATCATTTGACATGTAAAGAAGGATATGTTGTTATGCTAAGAATAAATCAAGAGGAATCAAGGAGAAGAGGAGTTTCTAAATTAGGGTTTCTGTGTAAAATCCCCTAGTTTAGGTCAAATTTCCAAGAAAGATAAGTCAAAATGCAAGCTTCAAATGGATCCTTGGCCAACATGAAACGTGTAGAGGATCTCAAGACCTTTAATTTTAGTGGTGGTAGACATCAAGGAGATTTATAGAACTCAAGTTATGGTCCTTACAAGTTACAGGTTATCTGAGGTATCTGAAATTTTGTCTGTGAAAGTGGCTTGTCTTCCAGGCAACGTTTACCCCTCAAGGAGATTTCAAATTAATTTCTGGTCAACATAAGCGTTGTTCCTCATTGTCTTATCTTTCTAGAATGGTATAGTATGCCTTCATATGATTTGTGGAACTCTACTTATGGTCTTGGCAAGCAAAGGGTATTTTGGTCATCTGAGGATTACAGGTCATTCTTAGCCTATGCCTAAAACTCATACAAGGAAGCTTCAAATGAAAAACTTCACAACATCAAAGTTGCTCAAAATGCCATTTTAAGTCTAGAAAAGAAATCATAAAAGTTTGTAAATGCATGGAATGAGACTTGACCAAAGTTGGTGGAAAATGACCTAAAAAAGGCATATAAGTTGAAAAAGTTGAAATGAAAAATTGGTTTGAGAGATATACAAATCCAAATTGGGTCATCCAATATACCAAATTGATTCCAAACATCATTTTAGAGACATTGGTTCAGCCACTTTTTTGATTTAAGAGTAAAAAATTGGACTTGCTTTGTATTTTTGTTGTTTGCATAATAAGGCAAGAAGAGAAAACTTGGCATAAGTGACTTTTCAAGGCAAGGGACTTGGTTTTTTCATACATACACTTCCCATATCTCATGTAAGGAGATTTTGACACAAGTTTGGAAAGGTGCAAGCATGAGATAAGAGATATTCAAAGTATCATGGCATGAGAAGTTCATAAAATTTCCACAACTTTCTAGAATCCTCCAAGATCATTCTAGAAACTTCTCAATCTGTTAATCATCATCTATATAATGAAATGAAGTCATTTGTGCAAAAGGTTGGTGAAAAGAGGGAGAGAATAGAGAGAATTAAGAGATTGCTTCCATTGTAAGAAAGTGTAAGAATCTCCAATCTACACCATTTCTGATCATTTCTTTTCTTCATCCATCATCCATTGAAGTTTGTGGGTGGGAACAAGCAATGTCAGAGGTCCAACAATGGAGGATTGAAGAGTTAGAGTTGGCATTGCAAGAATCCATATCAGAATTGCAGCCATCACCACAAGCATTTTTCTCCCTACTTTTTGCAAACAGAAACCCTAGCATCATCTAAAGATCATTGGTGAAAGCTTACAAGTGTTGAATCGAGCTCCTTCTCATCTGTTTCAGCAAGAATAGTAGGTTGGTGTTTTCTTTCATATCTCCATAACTAGGTGTTGCTAGGTTAGATTATTGGTATAAGATTGTTAGGGTTAGGTAGAGGAGCATTTACCCCATCTGTTATGGTCATTAGAGACAATTGGATTAATGGTGATGAAACTTTGATGATCAAGAACTCCTGAATTAGGGCAAGAGAATGTTAGATATTTGGCTCAGAATACTCACCATAACCTATAGATCATTCTAGGGTAGTTTGAGCAAGAACTATCATCATGCACATCAGGTGCAAATCAGTGGTACCATGAGCTTCCAGCTATCGAGCTCGATTATGCAATGAGATTCAGCAAAATCTAGGGTTAGGATCTTGTAGAGGGTGAAGAGTAGAGCAGTTTTGGTTTTAAGGTCGTGGCGTTTGGTTGAGTGAGGAGGGAGAACTGAGCAGTGGAAGTTTTTGCATGGGAGAAGAATTTCTGAAAACCCTAGCTCCTCGTTGGGGACGATGACCCAGGGACGTTGGATTGTTTTTTAAGTTTGACCCATTAGCCTCATCCAACGGTGCAGATTTGAAGATGGAAACGGAGGGAAATCTCCCAAGTGAAACGATGCGTTTCACTTATGCATCAGCGTGGGCCTTGGACTTACATTTCTATCCCCACCCCCTTCTTGATAAGCCCAAAGAATAACACATGATTTTACTGCTTTTCGCACCGAGAATTTATTCTTTTTCTGGCATTTTTTTCATTGGATTTTTCTGAGCGTGTTGGGCTTAATGTTATTGATATTCACACCCCTGGTTTCATGGCCCAATGGAGATTTTAACTGAGCGAGTTGCTGGTAACACCCCCCTCCCCTTTCATTTCTATTTTTTTGTTTTTTTAATTCCTTTAATATTTTTGTCATCTTTAAAAAATCATAAAAAAATGAAAATAGCTTAGTTTTAATTGGTTCTTTTTTCTCCAGGTCAATAATTCTGTCTAGAAAAATATGAAAAATAAAAATGGCATTTTATTTTGTTTTAATATTTTTCATGCATTTTTCTTGTAAATAGCATTTTGTTAAGTTTAGTTTGATGCTTAAATTTGATGATTTTTGTTCTAATAGATGCTTTAGTATTTTTAATCCCTTCTTTTTAGGTTGATTAGGTTAGACATGTATCTTGTATATAGGATTTAATTCACAATTTTAGAAATCAATTTTAGGAGATTTGATTAGGTGTGAACAACATGAATAAAATTAGGGTTTAGGTGACAACATAGGTGAATAAGTCCATTTCCCTTAGGAGTTAGAGATTGAATTTTTGGGGTATGGGACTATAGGGATTAGGGGTAGTTATTAGATCCCTTAGAAAATGTTAGGATTCCCCTACTGCTATTAGTACTGTCTGTATTTGTTTGACTGGTGTGGTGTGCCCTCTCTGGGGATTATAATTTGTCTGTGTGGGTATTGGGTTTGTTTGGGATTTGGGGAGAGCTGAAGACCTGAGATGATAAAGCCCATTTGAAGATCAGAGACTGAAGACCAACTTCCAGAGTTGATGAGGAGATTCTATGCTGGTAGCTGTTGAAGTTGGTAGTATCTAGGAGTTAGGCAGAGCCCTAGAGTAGTCAACTTGATTCTCAAACATGGAAGGTCTTGACTGCCTCCATTCTTCTCTGTGATGCAGAGTCTCTCTAAGACACTCACCCCCTTCCTTTGGAAGGCTTGGTGCTACTGTCTAAGGGATAGAACTCTTGAGAGAAAATATCTTATGTGTTAGTAGCAGTTTGTTTGCCACCCTTGGTAGTCAACTAATTGCTTAACACCCAATTCACTCTTGTGATTGATCCCTCATCCTGGAGGTTTGAGAGTTGAAGAAAAGCCATTGTAGACTGAAGATTGATGACAAAGATCTTGCTTGAAGGCTGTGGAGATGGAGATTGATGCTTGCCGAAGCTTGTAGCTGTTTGGAGATGACTTGAAGATAGGTGTTGATGCGGAGCTGCTGTGGCTGTTTATTTTTGCTGTTTATCATTTATGATGTATTGATTGGTTTCCTGGACTATATTGTTTGCTGTTTAACTTGTTGGGTTGAAAGTGAATCCTGTTCACTTTTGCCTATTGTTTTCTAGGTTCGAGGTTGAGTGGGACTCCCTTGCCTCGCTTGTATTGCTGCATCCATGCATTTTGCTGTTGTATCTGCTATTGTTTCTGTTTCCGTTTATTCCCTTAGAATCTCTGTTTCTCTCTGTGCAAGAGAGGAGCATGATAGACATTAGGTGTTAACCCATGCATGATAACATTAGGTTAGTTTGATCCCCTTCGCAACCGTAGGTTAGAGTTCTGTCTCTTCTTCCTCAAAACAAACAGAAAGACACAATAAATATTTCAAACACAATAAAGGACACTTCTTCCGTAAAAGAATGTGAACTCATAAAAACGTCATTGTTGTCCGCTTGGACTGCTAATCAGAAAAACCTTTTTCAGAAGGAATAAAATCAATCAAGACAGGCTGGTGTCGTACGTGGCCCGAACTACGTTTGCTCTGATCTTTCATGTTGTATGAAAGTACGTAGGCATAGGATGCGATATCCTAGCGAGCAACCTTCCCCTCCTTTCCCGTAGGTAGGCGAACTACGTTGACTCTGATTTCTCGTTCCAGGCGGGAATACGTAGGCATAAAGTGCGATACTTTGCCGAGTCATTTTATTTTCTTTTAACCCTTGACCTGTAGAGTAGATATAATAACAATCCATACCCGAAAACAAGCATGGATCCCGTCGAGTACGACGGACGTGAGGGGTGCTAATACCTTCCCCTTGCGTAACCGACTCCCGAATCCAGGATTTGGTTGCGATGGCCATTCCTTTCCCCGTTTTGCGTTAGGTTTACCTCGAGCGTTTCCTTTCCCTCCTTGGGGATAAATAACGCACGATGGCGACTCTTCTGTTCAGCCGGCGCCAATTTTCGCAGTAGCGACAGCTGGCGACTCTGCTGGGGAATCAACGTCCCCTGGCTGTTAAGGACTGCGATAGTTCTTATGCATTTGGGATCCAACGTCCCTTAAGAGAGTCAATCCTAACTCTTGTTTTCCCGTCGAGGATTTTGTATGGATTTATATTTCTGACCTTTACTTTCAGCATATTATTATTGTCATTATTGCAGTATTTGGGGGTTGTGATGGGTGTTCTGATATTGAGTGAGAAGCCGGACCTGGGCTTGAGTGCACCTTAGACTTAGAGTAGAGATTAGTGGGCGCCCGCTTGCTTTGCTTGCCTTGGTGTCCCGCGAAATCTACACTCAGACGAGGTTCCTCTGGTTGGCCTCCTGCCCCTTCCTTTGGTTGGCGTGGGTTGCTGGTTAGTTGAATTGTCGACTCTGGGGACCGATCATTTGGAAGTTGGCTAAGTGAGGCCTCTTCAGGATTTGATGATGCCACTCCTTCTGGGAATCGTATCATCAACCCTGAAAGTCTGTGACACCGACGACCGCATAGGATGCCGTACCTTTGTCAGTTACTAGGACATCCACCTGTGATAGGGTTTGGGGTTATGCAGGTAACTAGACCTTCAGACACCGGTTATTTCTTGATCAGAGATCTTGAGTATTTATGGAGAGTTCTGAGGTCTGTCAGAGACCATTTGGAGAGTTCTGAGGTCTGTCGGAGACCAGTTCGAGATATGATTTGAGGTCTACCAGAGACCAGTGGGAGTTTTTTGTTTGAGGTCTGTCAGAGACCAGTGTGGGAGCTTTGTGTCAGGTCTATCTGAGACCAGGGTTTGAGGACTTCTAGAGAGTCTATCTGAGACTTCTTGATATGGTTCAGGCTATTCAGCTACGGCATTTGGTCCCTGTTGCATGTCACTTGCATTGCATTGTTTGCATACTCATCATCATTGCATCCCACTAACGTGTGTCTCTGCTGCAGGTGCATTTGCATTTCCCTAGTTCTAGTGTCTGGATTTCTGAGTGATTGGTCATGGCCAGCTTAAGGAGGACAGTTGCTTACAAATTGCCTACTCTTGATGTTGTTCCCCTGCTTGGGTTGATCTCTCTGGCTGATGAGGATGTTCGTAGGAGCTTCAGAATGAGCTATGGAAGATTATTGAGATTGGTGCGCAAACCCACGGAGATGGAGCTAGATGGGTTGTACGCCTTGATGCAATTCTATGATCCCACATTGAGATGTTTTACGTTTGCTGATTTTATTCTGGGGCCTACCATTGAAGAGTATGTGGAGTTTACTGAGCTACCCGTGCAGAACCAGGTTCCATTCATTCATTCTGGCGCTAAGCCCAAGCCAGAGGACTTGGCAAAAGCTTTGCATATGGATGCTTCTGAACTGTTGACTACTGTTTCCCGTGGAGTTCCAGGCTTCTCGCTCCAGTTCTTGATTGGTAAAGCCCAGGAGTACGCCAAGAGCGGGTGCTGGATTGCCTTCAATGTTGTGTTGGCTCTGTGCATTTACGGCATAGTATTGTTTCCCAATGTACCGGATTTTGTGGACTTCGACGCCTTCTACTTGTTTGCCGCTGGTAATCCTGTACCTACCTTGCTCGGAGATTTCTACCACTCACTGCATTACAAGAATGAGAAGGGAAGAGGGAAGAATGTTCATTTTTGTGTACCATTGCTGAGTACGTGGTTTGAGAGCCACCTTCCTAAGAGAAGATCTGTCATAGAGACTACAGTCCCAGTTGGCTGGCCGGAGCGCCTGATGAGGTTATCTTCCGAAGACGTCGAATGGTTTGATAGATATCTGCTGGGATCTGAGCTTATCTTCAGTTGTTCTGGGTACCCTAATGTTCCGTTGATAGGAAGGAAAGGGTGTATCAATTACAACCCTTCTCTGTTCATTCGCCAATTCGAATATGCGCTGAAGAACCCACCCAAAGAGGAGGAAGTACAGGAATCTCTGTACTTCACCGGAGATTTGAAGGGGGAGTTATTAGCCAAGCTGCAGCATGCCTGGACGCGCATTAACCGAAGAGGGAAGCCGTTGTTAGGGAAAAATGATTGTCAGGCTTATGCACCTTATAGAGTTTGGATCCAGGAGAGAGCAAGTCAGTTGCGGATGCCATTTCCAGATGCACCAGTCCTTGTTCCCATTCCAGTAGCAGAGCCAACTACTGTTTCTAGGGAGGCCTACGAGCAAGTAGTGAAAGAAAAAGAAGCCTTGATGAAGATCAACGAAGGGTTAGAGCAGGAGCTAGCCCAGGCACGCAGTGAGAAAAACAAGGCCGTGCATGCTTTCCAATAGCAGATTGAGCTAGTGAACAGACTAGGGGCTGAGTTGACCGAAGAAAGGAAGAAGCACGAACGTCTGGGGAAAGAGTTCAGAAGCTCCCATGACATGCTGGAATCCAAAAAGAAGGCACTCGACGCAGCACACCGAGAGATCTCTTCTTGCAATAAGACTTGGAATGCTACACTGACCAACAATAAGAGGAGGGAGGATAAGTTGAAGCAGCAAATTTCCGACCTCGAAGAGCAGTTGAAGTCTAGCATCAAGAAGTGTGAAGAAGAAGTGATGACCCGGTATAGTCTCCAGAATGCACTGAACAAGGCCATCAAAGGCAGGGACGAAGCCGTGTCTCAGAAGCGGAAGTTTGAGGATCGCTTCGGAGAAGGGGCATGGGAGGAAACTGCTGAAGACATGCGACGTGTTCTTAAGAAAAGAAACCAACTTGTTGAAGGGCTGCTTACCCGACCAAGTCATCCGGAGACCAAGAAGTTGCTAGAAGAGTACCAGACTTATGGGAGTGTTTGATCCTTTCATGTATTAGCTTGTATGCTTTATTTGCATAGTGCTGACCATCACCAGGATTGTTGGTTGAGGTCATGACTTCTTATTGTACTCTCAGTGATATTGTATTCTTGGCTTATTGGTTTTTCCCCAATATATGAGGCTTTCTGTGATTCAACTCCGATCTTTGTATTGTTAGCACTGTCATTGCACCGGCACCTTCACACTAGAATCGGGGAATGAATTTCCCTAATGCACAGACACACACATTTCATTGCATTCATATTCATATTTGCATTACAGGTAATTATGGGATGATATCTTATTCCCTGCTCTGTACCAGGTATTTTCAGGATTGCAGATCAGCACCCGCACCGCTATTCCACTCGCACCAACTGTCGAAGAATCATGGATCAAATGCAGAACGAGATGCAAGATGTGCGCGAGAAGCTAGCTCTCTTTATGCAGACCATGGAAGCTATTGCAAAAGGTCAGGAGAATTTGCAAGCCATGGTGCAGCCTCTGTTGGTCAGAAACGCCAGTCACGGTAATGAGGATCATCAGTCTGTGCGAGTCGATACTCTTCATGGAGATGGCACTCCCACGCCAGTGGCTCCACCTATAGTCAATATACCGGCTGCTAATGTCAACAACGCTACCGCTGCTGGGAACGGTAACGTCGGAGTTGGGAACGAGACTGTTGTCCATAACGTTGGGCTTGGTGATGTCAACTTGGGTGATAATATGGGAGGCAACGGCTTCGGCAATGCTGGATTCGGGTTCAACGATCAGGGATTCCATAACGCTGGGAAATATGGTTTCAATGCTCAAGGCTTTGGGCAAGATGGTTATGGTGTGGCCAATCAGGGTTACGGAGGTTTCGGAAATGGAAACGGCGCTGGGTTAATGGCTTTTGGACCTGCTGGAGTTGCTCAGGGGTACGGCAACAGAGGGCGAGGCCCAGTGATGAATCAGATCAGAGCTGGCCGTAATAATGGATATGATGGGTATGGAGCTGGGAATGGTATGTGGCAAGAAGATCAGCAGGAGGACGCTTTCTCCGGCGGAGGTTTCGAAGGGCCGATGGATGACTCCCAGAAGATCAGAATGCTAGAAGAGCAGATGAGGGGGGTCCTGAACCAAAGTGCTGTGGGGTTGTACATGTCAACAATGGGTTTGGTACCTGGCCTGAGGGTGCCAATCAAATTCAAAGCTCCTACATTTGATAAGTATAAAGGGGACACCTGTCCGAAAGTGCACGTGCGGGCTTATTACAGAAAGATGTCTGCGTACTCAACTGATGAGAGAATGCTAATGCATTTCTTTCAAGATAGTTTGTCGGGCCCTTCCTTAGAATGGTATATGGGATTGGAACCAACTAACATAAAGACATGGAAGCAACTAGCAGAGGCATTTGTAGCTCACTATAAGTATAACAGCGACTTGGCGCCCAACCGGGTCCAATTGCAAGGGCTATCTCAGAAGAAGGATGAGAGCTTTAAAGAGTACGCGCAAAGATGGCGCGACATGGCTGCTAGGTTCCGTCCTCCTTTAGAAGACAAGGAAATGAATGACATGTTCGTCGGCACATTCACAGGCATGTTTCATGACAAGTTGTTTCATACATCTCTGGCCAGTTTCTCAGACTTAATTCTGATGGGAGAAAAGATTGAACGTAACATTAAGCAGGGAAAATTCCAAGCTGAGGAATCAACTGCATCTGGCAGTAACAGAAAGACTTTTGGTGGGCGCCGTCAGGGCGAGGCAAGCGCAGTGTTTGGAGGTCGGGGCCGAGGCCGAGGCAGGGGTCGAAACAAATATCGTCAGCCGCAGCAGGTGGCGAGTGTTACTATCCCGTATCAACAACAACCGTTTCAGCAGCAGCCAATGCAACAGCAGCAGCAGCAGCAGCCACAGCAGGGGGCACAGCCTGCTCAGCGAAGATTTCAGGGGGGTGAACCAAGAAGAGTGTTTGAGAAGCCTCCCTCAACGTATGCTGATTTGTTACAGACATTGTTGGGTTTGAACCTGGTAGAGAAGAGAACTTTGGCACCGATAACGGGAACTCCTCCGTATGGATATGATGCAAGCAGGCACTGTGAGTTCCACTCTGGGGCTCCGGGCCACGATGTGGAGGGTTGCCATGCTTTTAAGCATGTTGTGCAGGATCTTCTGGACAATAAAGCTATCAATTTCGGAACGGCAGGTCCGAATATAGTGCAGAAGCCCATGCCTAATCATGGGGCAAACGCCATTCTAACTGAGGAAGGGTTGAATCTGATTATGAATGTCGATGATTTAAAGACGCCGCTGAGCGAGATAAAAAGCAGGTTGTTGCAAGGGGGTGTTTATCCAGGATGTGACGAGTATTGCTTAGAATGTTGGACCCTAGCTGGGGGGTGTGATGATTTGAAGAAAGGCATTCAGGCTTTAGTTGATGACGACACATTGCAGTTTAACCGAGCAGCAATGGAAGAGCCTGCAGGGGCAGTAGCAGATAATCAGAGTGATGTGGCCACTGTAACGATTCCTCGAAAGACAATCACTATAACAACACCGGCTCAGCGATCGCCGATTACCATAACTAAGGCCGAACCAATCCCGTACGAGAGCACAAAAGCAGTCCCATGGTCATATGGGTTGGAAGTGTATTGTGACGGAATAAAGATTGATGTTAATAAGCAACCAACCGAGACTGTAGAGAATGTGGTCGGTTCAGGAGGCATGACAAGGAGTGGTAGGATCTTCATGTCGCCTGAGGTGGAGGCCGAAAGACTGGCAAAGGGGAAAGGAAAAGTGGTTGAAAATGTCCCAGTGCAGGCAAGCGAAAAAGCATCGGCATCGAAAGATGTAGAAGAGTTCATGCGCTTGATTCGAAAAAGTGATTATAAGATTGTGGAGCATCTGCAACAGACGCCGTCCAAAATATCCATCTTGTCGTTGCTCTTGTGTTCTGAAGCTCACAGAAATGCTTTGTTGAAAGTCCTGGATACTTCCTTCGTACCCCAAGACGTCTCCGTGAATCAGCTGGAAGGAGTGTTGGCACATGTGAGTGCAGGCCACAGCTTGGGCTTTACCGACTTCGATTTGACCCCGAAGGGGAGATATCATAATATGGCGCTGCACATATCTGTCGAGTGTAGAGGATCAGTAATGTCGCATGTATTGGTCGATACCGGCTCATCCTTAAATGTGATGCCCAAGAAAGCGATGATGAAGCTGGATGTCAGGGGAATCTTGTGCACGCCCAGTGACTTGGTAGTTAGAGCGTTTGATGGCACGCGGAGAACAGTCTTTGGATCGATAACATTGCCTCTACAGGTGGGGCCGGAGGTGTTTGCGACTGAATTCTATATCATGGATATACAGCCTGCATATAGTTGCCTGCTCGGAAGACCCTAGATTCATGAGGCTGGGGCAGTCACGTCTACCCTGCATCAGAAGTTGAAATATATGGTCGGAGACAGCGTAGTCACAGTATGCGGAGAAGAAGACATCCTGGTCAGCCATCTGTCGTCATTTAAATATGTGGAGGTCGATGGAGAGATCCACGAAACACCCTGCCAGGCATTTGAAGGGTTGCGTATCAAGGACAAAGGTCCCGGGCCGAGCAAAGTGTCGGAGATAGCCGTCTCGTCGTATAAAGAAGCTCAAGCTCTGGTCGAGGCAGGAGAAGCAAAGGGCTGGGGCAAAGTGCTGGATATTCCTGTGAAGATGGACCGGTTCGGGCTAGGATACCAACCGTCGTCGTCAGCACCTGCTGTGGGAGCACCCCGTTTCAGAGGGCCAATAACCATCTCTGCTAGTGGAGTATGTCACGAAACCATCAATGCTGCTTCGGAGTCTGACGAAGGAGACAGCGACTGTGATATGGATGCCTGGATTCATCCAAGCACGCCAGGACAGGGACTGTGCAACTGGTCTATTCAGGAGCTTGTTCCTGTGACTCTTAAACAGTAATGCTTTGTTTTATTAATTGTTGAATAATCTGATGTCTTCCCCGGGGCATCAGGATTTGCTTAGGGCTGTGCTGTTATGAACATTGCGTGTTAATCATTAAATAAAAGGTGTTTTCTCATGTGCAAACATTTCGATCTCTGTCTTTCTTGTTTTGTACTTTTCAATAAAATGGCAACGTGGTTATTCGCTTTATACGCATTTTGAAGCAGTTAACCATTCTTTTGCAGGATAACATTTTCAGATGACATCCTTGAACCACCTATGACTCGTCCTGACTTCGAGCACCCGGTATTTCAGGCCGAAGAAGAGGTTGTCGAAGATAGTGACGTCCCTGAAGAATTGTCTTGGCTGGTGAAACAAGAAGAGCGTGTCATTCTGCCTCACGAAGAGGTCATCGAAATTATCAACTTGGGGTCGGAAGGGGTTGAGAAGAATATTCGTATCGGAGCCGCACTGCAGAGCGATATTAAGCGAAGACTGGTTGAAATGCTCCGAGAGTATAGTGATGTATTCGCTTGGTCGTATGAAGATATGCCAGGGCTCGATACAGATATGGTTGTGCACCGTCTGCCACTGAAAGAAGAATGCCCACCGGTCAAACAAAAGCTTCGCAGAACTAGACCAGACATGGCAGTAAAGATCAAGGAGGAAGTTCAAAAACAGTGGGATGCTGGTTTCCTGGCTGTGACCAAATATCCCTCATGGGTTGCTAATATCGTACCAGTGCCAAAGAAAGATGGCAAGGTTCGAATGTGCATGGATTATAGGGATTTGAATAAAGCAAGCCCAAAGGATGATTTTCCACTTCCTCATATCGACGTACTAGTTGATAATACTGCTCAATACTCCGTATTCTCCTTCATGGATGGCTTCTCGGGCTATAATCAGATTAAAATGGCGCCAGAGGATATGGAGAAGACTACTTTCATAACGCCTTGGGGAACATTTTGTTACAAAGTGATGCCCTTTGGTTTGAAAAATGTTGGGGCAACGTATCAGCGTGCGATGACGACTCTTTTCCATGATATGATGCATAGAGAGATCGAAGTTTATGTTGACGATATGATTGCCAAATCCCAGACGGAGGAAGAGCATCTGGTGAATCTGCTGAAATTATTTAAAAGGCTTAGGAAGTTCAGGCTGAGACTGAACCCTAATAAATGCACCTTCGGGGTGAGATCGGGTAAACTGCTGGGGTTTATCGTAAGCGAAAGAGGAATAGAGGTCGATCCTGCTAAAATAAAAGTGATCCAAGAAATGTCGACGCCTAAAATAGAGAAAGAGGTGCGCGGGTTTTTAGGGAGGTTGAACTACATTGCTAGGTTCATATCTCACCTAACTGCTACGTGTGAACCATTATTCAAGTTGTTGAAGAAAGATCAAGCTGTAACGTGGAACGAAAATTGTCAAAAGGCGTTCGATAAAATAAAGCAGTATTTGCAGGAGCCTCCTATTTTGATACCCCCGGTGGCAGGGAGACCCTTGATCATGTATTTGACAGTTCTTGAGGGAAGCATGGGTTGTGTTCTCGGTCAGCACGATGAGACAGGGAGAAAAGATCATGCGATCTATTACTTGAGTAAGAAATTTATGGATTGTGAATCTCGATACTCAATGCTTGAGAAAACTTGTTGCGCGCTAGCCTGGGCCGCCAAGCGTTTGAGGCAATACATGCTGAATCATACAACCATGCTCATCTCGAAGATGGATCCTATCAAATATGTATTCGAAAAGCAGGCGTTGTCAGGGAGAATTGCCCGTTGGCAGATGGTCTTGACTGAATATGACATCCAATACGTCTCGCAAAAGGCTATAAAGGGGAGTGTGCTGTCTGAGTATCTGGCAGAGCAGCCTATTGAAGATTACCAATCGATGAGGTTTGATTTTCCTGACGAGGATATCATGTACCTAAAGATGAAAGATTGTGAAGAGTCCTGCCAGACGAAGGACCAGAGTTGAGTTCCAAGTGGAAGATGATATTTGACGGAGCTGTGAATGCTTACGGTAACGGAATAGGGGCAATCATCACTACACCACACGGGTCGCACATCCCGTTTACTGCCCGATTGACCTTTGCAGTTACCAATAATGAGGCCGAATACGAAGCTTGTATAATGGGGCTTGAAGAAGCCATTGATTTGCGAATCAAACATCTGAACGTATACGGAGACTCAGCTCTGGTGGTGAATCAGATCAAAGGGGAATGGGAGACACGTCAGCCCAACTTGATACATTACATGAATTATGCAAGGAGATTGTTGCCTTTCTTTGACAAAGTTGAATTGCATCACGTACCGCGGGCAGAAAATCAGATGGCTGACGCTCTCGCCACTTTGTCTTCCATGTACAAAGTCAACTTATGGAACGAGGCTCCCAAAATCATTATATCTCGGCTTGATAGGCCTTCCTTCGTATTTGCTATTGACGAGGCATCCGATGACAAACCGTGGTACTTCGATATCCTTAATTTCCTGAAGAACAAAGAGTATCCGGCTGGGGAATCCAGTCAAGATCAGAAGACTCTCAGGATATTAGCGGGTAATTTCTATTTGAATCCGGATGGTGTCTTGTACAGAAGAAACCACGACTTAGTGCTGTTGCATTGTGTAGACGAAAGAGAGGCAAAGCTGCTCATGGAGGAAATACATGAAGGTACGTTTGGTACGCATGCTGGTGGACATGTTATGACGAGAAAGCTGCTACGGGCAGGGTATTTTTGGCTGACTATGGAAACTGATTGTTTCAAGTTTGCGAGGAAGTGCCACAAGTGCCAAATCTACGCTGATAAGATCCATGTGCCTCCGAGTCCTCTGAATGTGATGTCATCGCCATAGCCGTTCTCGATGTGGGGAATCGATATGATTGGAAAGATCGAGCCGACAGCTTCTAATGGGCACCGGTTCATTCTAGTAGCAATCGATTATTTCACCAAGTGGGTAGAAGCGGCGTCTTACGCAAATGTAACTAAGCAGGTGGTGGCCAGATTCATCAAGAGAGATATCATTTGCCGATATGGGATCCCCGAGCGGATAATCACGAACAACGGATCAAACCTGAACAACAAAATGATGAAGGAGCTCTGTCAGAATTTCAAGATCGAACATCACAACTCCTCCCCTTACCGACCCAAGATGAATGGCGCTGTCGAGGCGGCCAATAAGAATATCAAGAAGATCGTTCAGAAAATGGTGGTGACCTATAAGGATTGGCACGAGATGCTACCTTTTGCTTTGCACGGTTATCGTACGACGGTACGCACATCAACCGGGGCAACCCCGTTCTCATTAGTGTATGGAATGGAAGCAGTGCTGCCATTGGAAGTTGAGATCCCTTCTCTGAAGGTATTGCGAGATGTTCAACTAGATGAGGCAGAATGGGTGAAAGACAGGTTGAACCAACTGAGTTTGATGGATGAGAAGAGGCTAGCTTCTCTAGCATATGGTCGTTTGTACCAGAGCCGAATGAAGAAAGCATATGATAAGAAGATACATCCGCGAAGCTTTCAGACGGGCGACCTTGTGCTGAAAAGGATTCTCTCGCCGCAGGCAGATCACAGGGGCAAGTGGACCCCCAACTACGAAGGGCCATACGTTGTCAGGAAAGTCTTTTCAGGAGGAGCTTTGTTGTTGTCCACTATGGACGGTGAAGACTTTACGTCGCCTGTGAATTCGGACGCAGTTAAAAAATACTTTGCTTAAAATTGACCCGCTGGACAGAAAAAGAGAGTCCAGGCAAAAATGGGGCATCCTGGCGAACCAAAAACAGAATGAAAGGTTCGGGCAAAAGTTAGGGATAAATTGAAAAAATATACACCCGCGAAGTTGAAAACCTACACTGGGCGGCTTCGGCAAAAAAGGGTATCCCGGTGAACTGAAAACCCGTAAAGGGCGGTTCACGCAAAAGTTAGGGATTTGAAAAGCAAATGACTGCGGTCCGAATTTGATACTGCAGTGAGCATCAGTGCGGGAGAATATACCTGAGGGGTCGATTATCAGATACAATCTCTTCGGAAGTGTGGATACCGGGAAAGCATTAGAGCCTGGCGAGTCATGGGAGGATCAGTTTGTGGTGTTCATCTGCATCCCGTTGCCGACATGTGTACAAATTTAATTTGTCAATATATTTATGCTTCTTGTGCATACTTGTATGTTTGCTTTGCGTAACTTCCTCTTTTCAGGGGTTACATCCCGTGTACAAAACTCCGCCCATTCAGAGGCCCAATCAATAAAATATGTCATTCAGTACTTGATGTTATCTCTTTACCGTTTTGTGCATGATAAACGCCTAAGTTTACTGAAACTAGCATGTATATAACATCACTGGCCCTTGCCGACGATTGCTAAAACTTTGAATTAACTGAAAATGATGTTACTAACCTGGATAGATTTGGTTGCATAGGCTTGTCTTGTCTTGTTTGTGTTGCTACAGGTTTCATAGCCGTACGAGGAAGATGATCAAAAGATTGCGGTAGCGAAAGACTCGACCCCCACGCAGGTCATGCATGTGCTTCCTGAAGAAGGATCGAATTCCCCAGCTAGCCGGAGCTTATCCAAAGCACATGCTCCAGCAAAGTCATTCATCCTCAGCAGAGTTTGGCGATCCCAAGATTATAAGGTTGTATTCAGACAGCGTATCTCAAGCCGAGTTGGTTTAGTCTCAGAAGATTAATATTTGTGAGTTGTATTCAGACAAGTTCACCTTTCCCCGCAGGGTCAGTTTACCTCTCCCCCAGCGGAGTCAGTTGATTTTCCCAAGAGAATCATCCCGCCCCAGCAGAGTTCTCTTTCCAACCAGTGTTTTCATTCCTCCCAGTGGAACTCGAAGATTAAGATTCTCCCCGGCAGAGTTGGTGTGGCGCATTGGCATTTATGTTGTCAGAACACTGTGTGATACCTGTTCACTCTTTAGCAGAATTCCAATCATACCGAGCGCATCTGTTATTCTCCAGCAGAGTTATATTCCCCAGCAGGGCATTACTTCAACAAGGTGTTTGGTTTAAGCTCCTAATTTCCCAGCTGAGTCGACTTCACTCTCCCAGCATTTATTTTGCCGGAATAATTCTGTAGCATCAGGCTATCCCCAGCGGAGTCAGCATTGTCTTCAGCATTTATTTTGCTGGAGCAGTTCCTGTATCCCAGCAGTTCGAGTCTGCATTGGCATCGGCATATAGGATCATACTTGCATCCACCAAATAAAACGTGTAGCATTCCCATGTCGATAGGAGCATTGCATCGTCGTCAAACGCATGCATTTTGAAACATAAACCAGGTTGGCTAACCTTTTGTTACAGGTATTGTTTCTCTTGCAGGTGGGAGGAGTTCTTGCTCCAATAAATCAATAAACATTCAAGATCTCGGCGTGAGACATTCAACGAAAGTGTCAGCTTTGGCATTACTCCCCACAGAGTTATCATGATGAAGTTCTCTTTGTCTCCGAGCAGAGTTATTTGTGTAAATTTCTCTTGTCTTCCCCGCCAGAGTTAGTAGGCAAAATTTCTCCTCATTCTCAAGCAGAGTTGTTTGTCATCAACGGGTTTCAGGAATCAGAATTTCAGAGGCCACCGCCGGTTATCAGAACAGGCGTCCGGTAGTTCGGTTTTCAGATATCCCCAGTAGAGTCAGCCTCAAAGTTGTTGTAACGTCAGTGATAAGAAGTTTGCGGACCAATGGAAGGATGAGTCCTGACGAGGACAAATTTCTTGACAGGTTTTCTTTGTGCTAGAGAAGTGGGGTCCTAACATGGACAGTTTTACTTCCCGGGCTGATAGGAGGTGCTAGTCCCAACGGGGACGAGTTCGATTTCTCATAATTGATTGAACATGGAGTCCTGACGTGGACATTTCTTCCAGGTGACGATATGTGTTAGTCCTAACGTGGACAGATTCGAGTTCTCGGTATTGATTAAGTGTGGAGTCCTGACGTGGACAAAAGTGGGTTACTCTTTGTGTTGGTGTCCTGACGTGGACAACTTATTTCCAGCAGATAGCTTTATTCGTAATGGTGAAATGTGCGTCCTGACGTGGACAAGTTTGTAGTTCTTTGTGATGACAAGACGCGAGAGTCCTGACGTGGACAAATTTATCCTTCTTCGTATTGTTGGCAAAGTATGAATCCTGACGTGGACACAGTCTTATTTCCCCAGCAAGTCGAAGACGCGCGAGTCCTGACGTGGACAGGTTCTATTACTTCAGCAGGTTGAGATGTGAGTCCTGACGGGGACAAGCCTCACTTCCCCCAGTGGGTCGAAGGTGCATGAGTCCTGACGTGGACAGGGTTTTATCTCCTCAGCGAGTCAAGAGGTGAGTCCTGACGGGGGCAAATCAAGACGACACGGTTTCCTTACGTGGAAAGAAGGGAGTCCTTACGTGGACAAATTGGGAAGATTGCATTCCTTACGTGGAAAGATTGGAGTCCTTACGTGGACAGATCAAGAATATTATTCCTTACATGGAAGAAAACTGGTTTCCTTACGTGGAAAGATTGAGTCCTTACGTGGGCATATCAAGAAGGGAGTCCTTACGTGGACAAATCGGGAAGATTGTGGTTTCCTTACGTAGAAAGAAAGATTGATTCCTTATGTGGAAAGATTTTATTCCTGACGTGGAAAGTTTAGTCCTGACGTGGACAGACTTAGAAGAGAAGTTGGTTTCCTTACATGGAAAAGAAGATGTGATTCCTTACATAGAGCAAGTTGGAGTCCTTACGTGGAAAGATAGGTTTCCTTACGTGGAAAGATTGATTCCTTACGTGGAAGAAAAATGATTCCTTACGTGGAAAATAGATTGTGTTCCTGACGTGGAAAGGTGGGTCCTTACGTGGACGGAGTTGTATTCCTTACGTGGGAAGAAGAGAGGTTTCCTTATGTGGAAGAAAAATGATTCCTTACGTGGAAAAGAGGTTGTGTTCCTGACGTGGAAAGGTGGGTCCTTACGTGGACGGAGTTGTATTCCTAACATGGAAAGCAGAGGTATCCCTAATAGGGAAAGATATTATTCCTAACGTGGAAGAGTTTAGTCCTAACGTGGACGATTTATTTCTGACGAGAGGCAGACGAGCCATCCCCAATGAAGCTGTCGAGATTTTTCCTAACATGGACAAGTTTGGTTGAGATTTCTTTGTGTTGACGACGCAAACGTGGACAAGCAAAGTGTTATTCTTACAACGATAGAAGCTCTTCGGGCTGACGAAATAATCCCCAAGCAGTGGCGCAGTTTATTTCTGCGGTTGGCAAATTTCTGGGTTCTTAGTATTCAACCGTCTCGTACCGCGAATGACTGAAGGCTCCGGGCTCTTCACCCAATCGGGTCCAAGTCGCTTGAATAGGGGAAGCTGTTGTACCCTAAAATTTGCTCAACCTTATTCACTTGGTTTATGTTTCAATATCATTAGCATTTGCATATAGAGGCATGTACATAGTCTAATCATCTGCATAACATAGCATAGTAAATCATCCAACAGGGACCCATCATCATTCTCATCTCTATGAGCCTATCAAGAGGTTATTATTCTAATCCAAGCTCCTTCAAGTCATCAGGAAGAATTTGAAAGCTGAGAAGTCAATGGGTCAAGCAGGGCATCTAGCTCCTATCTGAGGGTATCTGAGGATCAACAAAGAAATTGTGAGCTGTGGGCTAAGCATGGATAGTATCTGGGCATCATGGGAGACTTAGAAAGTCATTTGGAGAAAGAGACAGGTCATTGGTGTGATCACAAGAATTGCAGTTGAAGGCAGCCAACTAGGGTTTCATCTGGGGTCAACTCTAGGTCGACTCTAGGTCAACTGACTGATTGAAAGACATTAAGGGCTATTGGAAAGATGTGGGGTTCATCATTTGACATGTAAAGAAGGATATGTTGTTATGCTAAGAAGAAATCAAGAGGAATCAAGGAGAAGAGGAGTTTCTAAATTCGGGTTTCTGTGTAAAATCCCCTAGTTTAGGTCAAATTTCCAAGCAAGATAAGTCAAAATTCAAGCTTCAAATGGATCCTTGGCCAACATGAAACTTGTAGAGTATATCAAGACCTTTAATTTGAGTGGTGGAAGACATCAAGGAGATTTATAGAACTCAAGTTATGGTCCTTACAAGTTACAGGTTATCTGAGGTATCTGAAATTTTGTCTGTGAAAGTGGCTTGTCTTCCAGGCAACGTTTACCCCTCAAGGAGATTTCAAATGAATTTATGGTCAACATAAGAGTTGTTCCTCATTGTCTTAGCTTTCTATAATGGTATAGTATGCCTTTATATTATTTGTGGAACTCTACTTATGGTCTTGGCAAGCAAAGGGTATTTTGGTCATCTGAGGATTACAGGTCATTCTTAGCCTATGCCTAAAACTCATACAAGGAAGCTTCAAATGAAAAACTTCACAACATCAAAGTTGCTCAAAATGCCATTTTAAGTCTATAAAAGAAGTCATAAGAGTTTTTAAATGCATGGAATGAGACTTGACCAAAGTTGGTGGAAAATGACCTAAAAAAGGCATATAAGTTGAAAAAGTTGAAATGAAAAATTGGTTTGAGAGATCTACAAATCCAAATTGGGTTATCCAATATACCAAATTGATTCCAAAAATCATTTTAGAGACATTGGTTCAGCCACTTTTTTGATTTAAGAGTAAAAAATTTGACTTGCTTTGTATTTTTGTTGTTTGCATAATAAGGCAAGAAGAGAAAACTTGGCATAAGTGACTTTTCAAGGCAAGGGACTTGGTTTTTTCATACATACACTTCCCATATCTCATGTAAGGAGATTTTGACACAAGTTTGGAAAGGTGCAAGCATGAGATAAGAGATATTCAAAGTATCATGGCATGAGAAGTTCATGAAATTTCCACAACTTTCTAGAATCCTCCAAGATCATTCTAGAAACTTCTCAATCTGTTAATCATCATCTATATAATGAAATGAAGTCATTTGTGCAAAAGGTTGGTGAAAAGAGGGAGAGAATAGAGAGAATTAAGAGATTGCTTCCATTGTAAGAAAGTGTAAGAATCTCCAATCTACACCATTTCTGATCATTTCTTTTCTTCATCCATCATCCATTGAAGTTTGTGGGTGGGAACAAGCAAGGTCAGAGGTCCAACAATGGAGGATTGAAGAGTTAGAGTTGGCATTGCAAGAATCCATATCAGAATTGCAGCCATCACCACAAGCATTTTTCTCCCTACTTTTTGCAAACAGAAACCCTAGCATCATCTAAAGATCATTGGTGAAAGCTTACAAGTGTTGAATCGAGCTCCTTCTCATCTGTTTCAGCAAGAATAGCAGGTTGGTGTTTTCTTTCATATCTCCATAACTAGGTGTTGCTAGGTTAGATTATTGGTATAAGATTGTTAGGGTTAGGTAGAGGAGCATTTACCCCGTCTGTTATAGTCATTAGAGACAATTGGATTAATGGTGATGAAACTTTGATGATCAAGAACTCCTGAATTAGGGCAAGAGAATGTTAGATCTTTGGCTCAGAATACTCACCATAACATATAGATCATTCTAGGGTAGTTTGAGCAAGAACTATCATCATGCACATCAGGTGCAAATCAGTGGTACCATGAGCTTCCAGCTATCGAGCTCGATTATGCAATGAGATTCAGCAAAATCTAGGGTTAGGATCTTGTAGAGGGTGAAGAGTAGAGCAGTTTTGGTTTTAAGGTCGTGGCGTTTGGTTGAGTGAGGAGGGAGAACTGAGCAGTGGAAGTTTGTGCATGGGAGAAGAATTTCTGAAAACCCTAGCTCCTCGTTGGGGACGATGACCCAGGGACGTTGGATTGTTTTTTAAGTTTGACCCATTAGCCTCATCCAACGGTGCAGATTTGAAGATGGAAACGGAGGGAAATCTCCCAAGTGAAACGATGCGTTTCACTTATGCATCAGCGTGGGCCTTGGACTTACATTTCTATCCCCACCCCCTTCTTGATAAGCCCAAAGAATAACACATGATTTTACTGCTTTTCGCACCGAGAATTTATTCTTTTTCTGGCATTTTTTTCATTGGATTTTTCTGAGCGTGTTGGGCTTAATGTTATTGATATTCACACCCCTGGTTTCATGGCCCAATGGAGATTTTAACTGAGCGAGTTGCTGGTAACACCCCCCTCCCCTTTCATTTCTATTTTTTTGTTTTTTTAATTCCTTTAATATTTTTGTCATCTTTAAAAAATCATAAAAAAATGAAAATAGCTTAGTTTTAATTGGTTCTTTTTTCTCTAGGTCAATAATTCTGTCTAGAAAAATATGAAAAATAAAAATGGCATTTTATTTTGTTTTAATATTTTTCATGCATTTTTCTTGTAAATAGCATTTTGTTAAGTTTAGTTTGATGCTTAAATTTGATGATTTTTGTTCTAATAGATGCTTTAGTATTTTTAATCCCTTCTTTTTAGGTTGATCAGGTTAGACATGTATCTTGTATATAGGATTTAATTCACAATTTTAGAAATCAATTTTAGGAGATTTGATTAGGTGTGAACAACATGAATAAAATTAGGGTTTAGGTGACAACATAGGTGAATAAGTCCATTTCCCTTAGGAGTTAGAGATTGAATTTTTGGGGTATGGGACTATAGGGATTAGGGGTAGTTATTATATCCCTTAGAAAATGTTAGGATTCCCCTACTGCTATTAGTACTGTCTGTATTTGTTTGACTGGTGTGGTGTGCCCTCTCTGGGGATTATAATTTGTCTGTGTGGGTATTGGGTTTGTTTGGGATTTGGGGAGAGCTGAAGACCTGAGATGATGAAGCCCATTTGAAGATCAGAGACTGAAGACCAACTTCCAGAGTTGATGAGGAGATTCTGTGCTGGTAGCTGTTGAAGTTGGTAGTATCTAGGAGTTAGGCAGAGCCCTAGAGTAGTCAACTTGATTCTCAAACATGGAAGGTCTTGACTGCCTCCATTCTTCTCTGTGATGCAGAGTCTCTCTAAGACACTCACCCCCTTCCTTTGGAAGGCTTGGTGCTACTGTCTAAAGGATATAACTCTTGAGAGAAAATATCTTATGTGTTAGTAGCAGTTTGTTTGCCACCCTTGGTAGTCAACTAATTGCCTAACACCCAATTCACTCTTGTGATTGATCCCTCATCCTGGAGGTTTGAGAGTTGAAGAAAAGCCATTGTAGACTGAAGATTGATGACAAAGATCTTGCTTGAAGGCTGTGGAGATGGAGATTGATGCTTGCCGAAGCTTGTAGCTGTTTGGAGATGACTTGAAGATAGGTGTTGATGCGGAGCTGCTGTGGCTGTTTATTTTTGCTGTTTATCATTTCTGATGTATTGATTGGTTTCCTGGACTGTATTGTTTGTTGTTTAACTTGTTGGGTTGAAAGTGAATCCTGTTCACTTTTGCCTATTGTTTTCTAGGTTCGAGGTTGAGTGGGACTCTCTTGCCTCGCTTGTATTGCTGCATCCATGCATTTTGCTGCTGTATCTGCTATTGTTTCTGTTTCCGTTTATTCCCTTAGGATCTCTGTTTCTCTCTGTGCAAGAGAGGAGCATGATAGACATTAGGTGTTAACCCATGCATGATAACATTAGGTTAGTTTGATCCCCTTCGCAACCGTAGGTTAGAGTTCTGTCTCTTCTTCCTCAAAACAAACAGAAAGACACAATAAATATTTCAAACACAATAAAGGACACTTCTTCCGTAAAAGAATGTGAACTCATAAAAACGTCATTGTTGTCCGCTTGGACTGCTAATCAGAAAAACCTTTTTCAGAAGGAATAAAATCAATCAAGACAGGCTGGTGTCGTACGTGGCCCGAACTACGTTTGCTCTGATCTTTCATGCTGTATGAAAGTACGTAGGCATAGGATGCGATATCCTAGCGAGCAACCTTCCCCTCCTTTCCCGTAGGTAGGCGAACTACGTTGACTCTGATTTCTCGTTCCAGGCGGGAGTACGTAGGCATAAAGTGCGATACTTTGCCGAGTCATTTTATTTTCTTTTAACCCTTGACCTGTAGAGTAGATAGAATAACAATCCATACCCGAAAACAAGCGTGGATCCCGTCGAGTACGACGGACGTGAGGGGTGCTAATACCTTCCCCTTGCGTAACCGACTCCCGAATCCAGGATTTAGTTGCGATTGCCATTCCTTTCCCCGTTTTGCGTTAGGTTTACCTCGAGCGTTTCCTTTCCCTCCTTGGGGATAAATAACGCACGGTGGCGACTCTTCTGTTTAGCCGGCGCTGATTTTCGCAGTAGCGACACCTTGGCTTTACCCTTAGCTAATCTTTCCACCTCTACCTCGGGTGATGTGAAGATTCTCCCACTTCTAGTCATACCTCCTATTCCGACAACATTATCTACAACCCCAGCTGGTTGTCCATTTACTTCGATTTTCTTACCGTCGCAATATACCTCCAACCCGTAAGTCCACGACACTGCTTTAGTACTCTCAAAAGGAACTATTCCTGCTTTGGTAATTGTGATCGTCGGCCGCCTGGCGGGCGCCATTATCGTTATTGTTTTCCTCAAAATTGTCACCGTAGCAACATCGTTCTGTTCATCACACAATGCCTCTACAGGCTCTTCAGTCGCGGTTCTATCAAACTGCAAAGTACCTTTATCCATCAAAGCCTGAATACCCTGCTTCAACTCATTACAACCCTCTGGCTGTATCCAACAATCCAAGCAAAATTCATCACACCCCGGGAATACACCCCCCCCCCCTTTAGCAACCTGCTTTTAATCTCACCCAACGGTGTCTTCAGCTCCTTGACATCCGTCACTAGATTCAGATTCTCCTCAGTCAAAGTGGCGTTTGCCCCATGATTGGGCATAGGCTGCTGTACTATATTTGGACCTGCCTGTCTGAAGTTAATAGCTTTGCTATCCAATAAATCCTGAACCTTATGTTTAAACGCCTGACAAGCTTCTATATCATGCCCGGGTGCCCCGGAATGAAAGTCGCAATGCTTGTTGGCATCGTATCCGTAAGGAAGTACTGCCCCAGTAGGCGGTGCCAAAGTCCTCTTTTCGAACAAGTTCAAACCTAACAGAGTCTGGAGGAGTTCTGCATACGTGGAAGGAGGTGCGTTGAACACTCTTTTCGGTCTCGCATTCTGTACCCTTCTCTGACCAGGATTATGTCCTTGCTGTTGCTGCGGTTGTTGTTGTTGTGGCTGTCTTTGTTGAGGAAGCGGGATAGTGACACTAGCTATCTGCTGCGGCTGAACATACTGATGTCTTCCTCTGCCCCTTCCCCTACCACCAAACACGGCACTAGAATCACCTTGCCGTCTACCACTAAATGCTTTTCTGGCACCTCCTGTTGAAGTAGACTCACCTGCTTGGAACCTTCCAACTTTAATCCCGTTTTCAATCATCTCCCCCATAAGAATCAAATCTGAGAAACTGCTCAATGACACACTAAACAATATTTCGTAGAACACCCCCGTAAATGTCCCAATGAACATATCATTCATCTCCCTTTCAATTAAATGAGGATGCACCCTTGCTGCCATATCGCGCCACCTTTGCGCGTATTCTTTAAAGCTTTCACCGTTCTTCTGTGACAAACCCTGCAATTGGACCCGGTTCGGCGCCAGATCGCTGTTGTATTTGTAATGGGTTACGAAAGCATCAGCCAGTTGCTTCCAAGTTTTGATCTGCGTGGGCTCCAGCCCCATATGCCATTCAAGCGAAGGTACTGATAAGCTGTCCTGAAAGAAATGCATGAGCATCCTTTCGTCATCTGAATACGCGGACATCCTCCTGTAGTAAGAGAGGACATGGACTTTAGGGCAGGTGTCCCCCTTGTACTTGTCAAAAGTGGGAGCCTTGAATTTCAACGGCACCCTCAGCCCAGGTACCAAGCCCATTGTGGTCATATCCAAACCGGTGGAGTTCTGATTCACTACCCCCTTCATCTGTTCTTCAAGCATTTTGATCCTCTGCACAGGATCAACAGGTCTTTCAAATCCCATGCCTCTTCCAGAAAAGGCGTCCTCTTGACAGTCTTCGCCCCAATTCACATTTCCATTTCCATATCCGTCGTAACTAGTGTTGCGAACGAACCCTTGCTGATTAATCATGGGACCTCGTCCCCCATTACCGAAACCCTGGTTGACCCTAACAGGTCCAAACCCCGTGTTGACAGGAATCACCCCAGCACCATTCGTATTACCAAATCCACCATACCCTTGGTTAGCGTAACCAAAACCGTCATAACCGAAACCCTGAGTGTTGAAACCGAATTTCCCGTCCTGATTGACGTAATCAAATCCCTGATCATTATAGCCGAAACCATTGTTGCCAAAACCGTTACCACCATTGTTGTTACCACCGCCCTGGTTGGCGTCCCCAAATCCAAAATGGTTAATAACAGTCTCATTTCCATTTCCTGCGTTGTCGTTGCCAGCGTCAGCGTCATTGTTTACAACCACAACCAGTGGGGTCACTACAGGTGGGACCACGGGCGTAGGGGGGCCATCTTCCGGAATAGTCTCAACGTGCGCAGAGTTGTGGTCATTGTTGCCATTCCCATTAGCCCGCGTCAGCAGCGGCTGTACCAAAGTCTGGAGGCTCTCCTGGCCCTTAGCGATGTTCTCCATTGCCTGCATGAACAGATTCAACTTCTCGCGGATTTCCTGCATCTCTACTTGGACTTGATCCATGATTCTCTTGCAGTTGTTTCTAGTTGAGTAGCGGTGGACTCTTTGTTCGTCAATCCTGGACAACCTGGAGATGCAGGAAATGAGATACAAGTTCAACAAGTAACTGGTAATGCAAAATGTACATGCAAATGCAATATGTGTCTGTGCGTTAGGGAGATCAACCCCTGATTCTAGTGCAAAAGTGCCAGTGCAGTGACAGTGATAGCAATAAGAAGCTCGAAATCCACTCATAGAAAACATCTCATATATTGCAAAAAAGCCCGTCAAGTCAGGAATACAGTATTACTGCGCATACAATAGGAAGGCATGACCTCAACCAACAATCCTGGTGATGGCTAGCACAATGCAAATAAAGCATACACATCAATACATGAGATAATCAAGTGCAACCATATGCCTAGTACTCCTCTAATAATCTCTTAGTCTTGGGATGATTCGGCTGAGCAAGCAACCCTTCGACGAGCGAGTCTCTTTACCTGACGATACGCTGGAGATCACCAATGGATTCCTCCCAAACACCTTCCCCAAAGCAATCTTCTAGCTTCCGTTTCTGAGATGCAGACTCCTTCTTGCGCTTGATAACTTTGTTCAAGGAATTCTGGACATCATACCTCCGCGTAACCTCTTCTTCCAACCTCTTCTGGCTAGCTTTCAACTGACCTTCCAACTCAGAGATCTGCAGCCTCAGCTTGTCTTCTCTTTCCTTATTGTCGGTCAGCATGGCGTTCTAGGTTTTGTTGAACACAGAGATCTCCCGGTAGGCTACATCAAGTGCTTTCTTTTTAGACTCCAGCATATCGTGAGAGCTCTTGAAATCTATCCCCAATCACTCACGCTTTTTTCGTTGCTCAGTCAGTTCTGTGCCCAGTTGATTCACCATCTTCGTTTGCTGCTCGAAGGAATATACGGCCTCATTCCTTTCGCTCCTGAGTTGCGTTAGCTCTTCCTCCAGCTTCTCGTTGGTTTTCATCAACTCCTTTTTCTCCTTCACAACCTGTTCATACCTCTCAATAGGCACAGTAGTTGGCTCTTCGATCACGGGAGGAGCAGGAGGTAACACTGCAGGAAACGGCATCCGCACTTGCTTTGCTCGATCTTGGATCCAGGCTTTGTACGGGGGATAGGCTTGACAATCATTTTTACCCAACAATGGCTTACCCCTTCTGTTGATATTTCTCCAAGCATGCTGAAGATTGGATAGTAATTCTCCCTTCAAATCACCTGTGAAGTACAGAGATTCCTGTACTTCCTCCTCCTTTGGTGGGCCTTTCAAAGCATACCCGAATTGCCTGACCAACAATGAAGGATTGTAGTTAATACACCCTTTTCTCCCGATCAGGGGAACGTTAGGATATCCGGCGCAACTATAGATGATCACAGATCCCAGCAAATCCTTATTAAACCAGACAATGTCTTCTGAAGAAAGTCCCATCAGGTGCTCAGACCAATCCACCGTATCTGCAGACTCAGCGAAGATACCCCTCTTGGGCAGATGACTCTCAAACCACGTATACAGTAAAGGCCCACAATAAGAGACAGTCTTGCCCCTCCTGTTCTCATTCTTATAATGCAATGAGTGATAGAAATCTCCAACCAAAGTAGGCACAGGATTGCCTGAAGCAAATATATAGAATGCATCCAGATCGACGAAGTCAGGCAGGTTCGGGAATAGTACAATGCCGTAGATACACAGAGCAAGAATAGCATTAAACATAGTCCAACATCCACTCTTGGCATACTCTTGCGCTTTCCCAACCAAGAACTTGAGAGAAAAACCAGACACTCCATTCCACGACGTCAACAGCAGCTCTGAGGAGTCTAAATGCAAGGCAGGAGCCAAATCCTCCAGTTTGGGCTCAGCATCCATGTGAATGAAAGGTACCCTGTTCTGGATGGTCAACTCTAAGATCTCAGCATATTCCTCCATAGTCGGAGCCAGAATGAAGTCAGGGAAAGTAAAGCACCTCAGCAGGGGATCATAGAACTGCATCAGCGCGTAAAATCCGTTACGCTCATACATGGATGGTTTATACACCAATCTAAGTAACTTCCCATAGCTCTTCCGGAAGCTTCTCCTCACATTCTCATCAGCTAAAGATATCAAACCAAGTAAAGCAGAGACATCTGGAGTAGGCAACCTGTATGCAACAGTCTTCTTCAGGGTATCCATAATATCGATAGACAGAAATCCGGGCAACTAGAATCTGGAGTATGAAAATGCACCTGCAGCACAGACACACGTTAATTATATGCAGGATGAGTATGCAACAATGCAGTATGCAACAGGGATCAAGTGCACATGGCTGAGAAGCCCAATCCACCATGCTGGTCTCAAATAGACCCACAAACTGCTCAAAATCTGGCCTCACCAGACCCACAAACTGCTCAGAACCTGGTCTCAAAAGACCCATAACACTGTCCTCAAACATCACTGAACCTCAATCAAGAAAACCGGTAATCTGGAGGTCAAGTTACCTGCATGCCCCAATCCCTCTCACAGGTATGTGTCCTAATAACTGACACAAGGTACGGCATCCTATGCGGTCGTCGGCGTCACAGACTTTCAAGACTGATGATACGATACCCAGAAGGTGTGGCATCATCATGTCCTGAAGAGGCCTCACTTAGCCAACTTCCAAATGATCGGTCCCCGGAGTCGACAATCCAACTAACCAACAACCCCCTCAACCCAAAGGGTTGAAAAAGAAGTCAACCAGAAGAACCTCGTCCCAGCGTGGATTTCATGAGACACTAGTGCCTGCAAAGCAAGCACGCGCCCACTAATTTCCACTCTAATTCTAGGTGCACTCAAGCCCAGGTCCGGCTTATCTCTCAATCATAGAACCCCCTCATACCCACAGCAGCAATAACAATATAAAGATGACAATAAAATGCAGAAAGTAAAGACAGAAATGTAAATCCATACAAAACCCATGATGGGAAAACAAGCGCTAGGATTGACTCGCGTAAGGAATCGTTGGAGTCCCCAGCAGAGTCGCCAGCTGTCGCTACTGCAAAAATCGGCGCCGGCTGAACAGAAGAGTCGCCACCGTGCGTTATTTATCCCAAAGGAGGGAAAGGAAACGCTCAGAGTAAACCTAACGCAAAACGGGAAAGGAATGGTAGTCGCAACCAAATTCCTGGATTCGGGAGTCGATTACGCAAGGGGAAGGTATTAGCACCCCTCACGTCTGTCGTACTCGACGGGATCCACGCTTTTTTCTGGTACGGATTGTTATTCTATCTACTCTAAGGGTCAAGGGACAAAAAGAAAACAAAATGACTCGGCAAAGTATCGCACTTTATGCCTACGTACTCCCGTCTGGAACGAGAAATCAGAGTCAACGTAGTTCGCCTACCTACGGGAAAGGAAGGGAAGGTTGCTCGCTAGGATACAGCATCCTATGCCTACGTACTTTCATACAACATGAAAGATCAGAGCAAACGTAGTTCGGGCACGGAGGACACCAGTCTGTCTTGATTGTTTTTATCCTTCTGAAAAAGGTTTTTCTCCTGATTACGGGTCCAAGCGGAAAAAAATGACACTTTGATTGGTTTTCAGTCTTTTACGCAAGAATTGTTTTTTATGATGTTTGCAATCTCTGACGCACTAGAGACTATGACTTGAGAGTGACTACGTCGCGTGTCACCCAAAGGGTACCACACTAAGCATCCAGACTACTGGAAAGAAACTCTCCAGCAACCCTTTCTCAAATAGCTTAAGGTTCGTAACGTACGACATCGATTAACCTTATTACTGTGTTTTTGAATGATTTTGAGATAAGAAGAGAAACGACACTCTAAAATCCTATGGTTGAAAATGGGAATCAAGACTATCCTAATGTTGTCATGCATGGGTTAACACCTAATGTCTGTCATATTTCTCTCTTGCCCAGAGAAAAACAGAGATCCTAAGGGATAAACGGAAAAGAAACAGCAAATATATGGTAAACAGTAAAATGCATGAGATGCAGCAATACAAGCGAGGCAAGGGAGTCCCACTCAACCTCAAACCTGGGAAAACAATAGGCAAAGTGAAACAGCTTCACTTCAAACCTAAGGGGCAAGCTGAACAAGCAAACAATCAATACAGTAAAAGAAAAAAAAATAAAACCCCAAAACCAGCTCTGACAGCACACCAGCTCCTACAGCAGCAAATAATCAACAGCAAGCCAATTGACAGTAACATCTTCAAGTAAGACTCCACTTCCATCTTCAATGACCCCCCAAGCTTTAGATAAGCTCCTGTCTTCAAAAGTACCCCAGCTCTGGCAAGCAATGAACCCCAACAAATAAACAGCTTCAAACAGCAGCAAAACCCTAATTTCAACAGGTATCCAGCTTTGACAGGCGCAAGCTTCATCTTCATCAATCTTCAATGCTCTCCTTATCTTCAATGGACTTATATCTTCAAGGCAAGCACTCACAGGAGAGAATCACTTAACAGATTAAGTTGAAATGCTAAACAGCTTATTGACAACCAAAGGAAGCCTACAAGTGTTTAACATTATAAGAGAAAGGATCCCTCAAAGTTCTACTTCTAAAATAAGCCACTTATCCCTCCAAAGGAGGGATTTGAATACCTTAGAAGGACTTTATGTCATAGGGAGGAATAGAAGCACAAGAGGCTTTCTATATTTGTAAGAAGAAATCATTCTAATCTAAGGCTCTCCCTATTTCTCCTATCTCCTAAGTCTTCACAAACCATCCTCCAGGATAGGAATCTTCATGCATCCAGCTCTATCCTTTATCTTCAATCATCATTCAAGGTTTTCATAAGCCTCAACAAGCAAAAACCAAGCCCCAAGCCCAATTGAAATGCCCAAAACCCCACAAACAAAGCAACATCCCAAGTGGGAAACACACCAATATCAACCAAATTGCAAAAATCAAGTAAAAATAGTAAAACTCACTATAAAGTCCTAAATTAATTTCTAAGGGACCCTAATTATGTACCATATACCCCATATAGATCCCATAACCTAAATCCACTATTAGACCCTAAAACTATGTCCTAAACTACACCTAATTGTTGTGAAACCATAATTCTGATACCTCTCATATCTACCTCTCAAATTAATCTAAGTTTTAGTCACAAAAATATGACAAAATTCCTAGGGGTACATGCTTCCCTAATATAATTAAAATCACAAGAATCAATCAAAAATCATGCACCAATCTCTCATACTAAATTCATAAAAATTAAGTACTAAACAAATGCAAAATAAAAGCAATAATATTGTAAAATATGCCAAAAAAATAAAATGCACGAAATTAATATTTTTATTTTTTCAAACCTTTCTAGAGGTCCTAAGGAAACTAGGGAAAAAAATCCCATCCTAAAATGATCATTTTTCAATTTATTGTGAATTATTTGCTAACCTATATGCAAACATAAAATAAAATGAAAATCAATTAAAAATGAAAAAAACAGGCGCGGCGAATAGCAACTTTATGCAGTTCAAAAGGGAATTGGGCTCAGGAGGGGGGTGTAGGTATCACAACGCGCTATGCCCAAACCCAAACCATAAAATCAATGAAAAAAACATAAGAAAAATGGAAAATCCTGGGGGCGAATAGCAATAGTTCGCCTTGTTATTCTGATTGGGCCTCCCATTGGGGGTGTGAGTAGTAACCTGGTCCATGGCCCAAACGAAAAAAACACATTAAGAAGGGGGTGTCATGGGAAAACTGGGGAGATGATTAGCAAACCTCATAATGGGCCTAAGGCCCGGATCCAATCCCCTCAATCAGCACACAAAAAACCCTAAGCTACCTCACTCTCCTCCACTGTTCATCATCCTCCCCTCAAAACCCTAAGCGCCGCTCGCCATAACCAAACTCTCTCTCTCTGAAACGCTTCAGAAAAACTCTCACAAATCTCTCACCCTCACAAACTTGTTCATCAACCTCACCAACTCGTTCACAAAACCCTATTCATCACAATCACAAACTAACGCTTTCAATTTTTGAGCCCAGATTAAACTCCCTAAACCAACTTTCGCAAACCAACATCAACTAGCCTAAACTCTCCAGCTAACAAAACAAGAAAAACGATAGATGATGAATTCAGAATAGGAACCTGGATGGATGACTCAAACGGAGACGAACTGGATCTTGGATGAAGCCTGGAGCAACTTCTGGAAATTCTTGTTGAAGTTTCGGAGATCTACGGCGGCGACGTCGTTCGCGTGATAAAGATCCACGAAGATTGTAGAACTGAAGGAAGTCTGGCGATGTTCTTGAGACGCTTTGAGGAGATGATGATAAGATCAGAAGGATCTGAGGATTGTTGAAGATCTCGTATGAATTTCTGGCAAATCTGGAAAAAATAATTGATGAGTACTGATGAAGTTTTTCGGTCGCTTGAAGGCTTTTTGGAAAAAGAACTCAGATGACCGAGGTGGTGGATGAACGAATGTGAAGGTGTTCTTGATGATGATCAGTGTTCTGGGTAAATTGCTGATGGAAATGAAGATTCCGGCGAATCGATGTTTTCCGACGAGGAGTGGATGGAGGCGGATGAAGAAGATTGAAAGGTGTTTGGATTGATTTTCTGGAAAATTCAGTTTCCGGTGAACTCAACGGATTCCGGCGACCGTTTGCAGTTACCGGCGAGAGGTTACGGCGGAGGAAGGTGTCTCCGATGGTGGTTGCATGTGATCCGGTGAGGGTTGGTGAGTGGAGTACAGATGGCGGTGGTGAGTGCAGAGAGAGACAAGTGGCACTGAGGGAGAGAGAGAAAGGGACACGTGGGGTCAGAGGGAGATAGGTGGCAGAAAGAGAGAGTGGTGTGAGTGATGAGGTGGAAGAAGAAGAAAAGCCACGTGTGGCATCTTCTTTTATAGACACATGGCACTCTCTGGACCTCTCTGACTGGGCTTTGACTACCGGACACCTGGCCCACTATTAAGACTAAGACTCTAATTAAGACCTAATTAAATGCTAATGACCTGATTAACTCTGCATTAAAACTAATCACTCTATTAATGAACTACCTAATTAAACCCTAATTAAAACTAAACGAAATTAATAATAAAAAAAACCCTAATCAAACTTCTAATTAAACCTAATTAACAAAACACAATTAACTCTAATTAACCTATTAAAAAAACAGAAAAAAATTTATTTAATATCTAAAAACCTAATTAAAATTCCAATTAAAGTCTAGAAAAATAATAAATCTATTAAAACTCTATATCAAAAAATCTTATCACATTTATTAAAAACTAAGATCTCACATTATTACCCTCTTTTTTTTTACTATATCATAAAACTATTTAAAAAAAACTAAAAAGATTATTTAAAATCTATATTAAACTATTCTATTTAATGACAAAAAAGCTAACATCTAATAGGCTAAAAATCCATTAAAACTATTAAAAAGAGAGAATATCTATTTAAAAAATCTAAAAAATCTATTTACTTCTATTAAAAAATCTAGATATAAAAAATCTATTAAATTCTATTAAAAAAGATACTAACCTATTTAATATCTAAAAAATCAAGTAAATCTATTAAAAACTATTAGAATGCATTAAAAATCTAGAAAATAAAAGAGAAAATCCTAAAAATGCCAGAAAGCCGATTAAATCGATTAGAGAACAATTGCGCAACCATAGCGAAACCCGGGCACCGAGATGGCCTAAAAACACAGGGAACGAGCACCAATTCTCAAAATACACTTATTCAAACCGGTCTGAAACGCCAGGGGCTGCAATCCTGATAAAATCAATTTGACTGAGAAAATTGCAATGCATGCAGTATGCGAATGCGAATGCAAAATGCGTCGAAACATAAACCAGATATGGGAACCGGTTGGTCAAATTTTGGGGTGCAACAGATTGCATCCTTCACTTTTATTCGCCGTTACGTCGCTTTGTCGTTAATTCTCGTTTATAATTCGTGTTTGCATAACTCACAAAAACTTAATCTGTTTGCTTAATTTGGAATATAGGATTGTTAATCTAGTTTATGTCTTTTGCGCTTGTTAATTGACATAGGAATCGAATAGAGATCGAAATCGCTTAGGAAATTGGTAAGGTAGAAACCCGTGATAAGCCGGAACCGAAAACAGTAGATTAACTCATTTTGATAATCACTTATTTTAACCGCTTAATTGCATTTTCTTTATTTATCCGATCAGAAACCAAACCAACTCTCCCTCCATTTTGAATTTGGTAGATTAATCACATAAAAGAATCCTTGAGACGATATCCGAGTTGAATTGTCGCTGTATTACGTTTTCATCAAAAAACACTCTTTTTGATCCGCGCGCGACAACTGATCAATGAGCTAGGCCCTCCACGACGGAGAGATGGATTGGGCCGATCCCGTGTGATGAGCGGGACAGAGCAATATATATATATATATATATATATATATATATATATATATATATATATATATATATATATATATATATATATATATATATATATATATATATATATATATATATATATATATATATATATATATATATATATATATATATATATATATATATATATATATATATATATATATATATATATATATATATATATATATATATATATATATATATATATATATATATATATATATATATATATATATATATATATATATATATATATATATATATATATATATATATATATATATATATATATATATATATATATATATATATATATATATATATATATATATATATATATATATATATATATATATATATATATATATATATATATATATATATATATATATATATATATATATATATATATATATATATATATATATATATATATATATATATATATATATATATATATATATATATATATATATATATATATATATATATATATATATATATATATATATATATATATATATATATATATATATATATATATATATATATATATATATATATATATATATATATATATATATATATATATATATATATATATATATATATATATATATATATATATATATATATATATATATATATATATAAGAATCTTAATCGGTTGAGTAAGTAAATAAAATAATTAATTATATTTAATAATTAATTACTTAATTGAATATGTGCTTAAATATAAGTGGATGTCAAGATAATCCATTTCGAAATAATGAGAATTTTAAATGATTGTCATTCTATATATAGGCTATGATCTCAAATATATCATGCTATAAGAAAATTATCTCTTTTTCTCCCCATTCGAAGAGTTTTCAAGACATTACGAGTACCGGTTGAGAAAAATCCACAAGCCAACCAGTGTCAAACACTTGTCTCTACACTTTTGTATTTTAGAACTATCGTTGTCATTGTCTAAAAATCTTTCTCATTATATTCGTCAAGGTATTCCTATAATCATTAATATCAAAATGTCATAGATCCTAAGGTTTGTGTCCATGGGGAGACGCTTAAACGCTCCCAGCGTGATGAGTGATCAGTGCATATTGTTGCACCCTAAAATTTGCTCAACCTATTTCTCTTGGTTTATGTTTCAATTGCATTAGCATTTTGCATATTGAGTCATGTACATTGTCTAATCATCTGCATAGCATAGCATAGCAAATCATCCAACAGGGACCAAGCACTATTCTCATCTCTATGAGCCTATCAAGAGGTTATTATTCAAATTCAAGCATATCCAAGTCATCAGAGAGGAATTGAAATCTAAAAAGACAGTGGATCAAGCAGTGCATCTATCTCCTATCTGAGAGTATTTGAAGATCACCAAAGAAGTTGTGGGTTGTAAAATGAGCATGGAGGGTATCTAGCCATCATGGGAGACCTAGAAAGTCATTTGGAGAAAGAGGCAAGTCATTGATATGATCACAAGAGCTGTAGTTGAAGACAGTCAACTAGGGTTTCATCTGGGTCAACTCTAGGTCAACCCTAGGTCAATTGATTGATTGAAAGGCATTAAGGTCTATTGGAGAGATGTGGGGTTCATCATTTGACATGTAGAGAAGGATATGATGTTATGCTAAGAAGAAATCAAGAGAAATCAAGGAGAAGAGGAGTTTCTAAATTAGGGTTTCTGTGTAAAATCCCCTAGTTTAGGTCAAATTTCCAAGCAAGGTAAGTCAAAATGCAAGCTTCAAATGGATCCTTGGCCAACATGAAACTTGTATAGGATCTCAAGACCTTTAATTTGAGTGGTGGAAGACATTAAGGAGATTTATATAACTCAAGTTATGGTCCTTGCAAGTTACAGGTCATCTGAGGTATCTGAAATTTTGTCTGTAAACGTTACTTGTCTTCCAAGCAACTTTTACCCCTCAAGGAGATTTCAAATGAATTTATGGTCAACATAAGAGTTGTTCCTAATTGTCTTAGCTTTCTATAATGGTATGGTATGCCTTCATATGATTTGTGGAACTCTACTTATGGTCTTGGAAAGCAAAGGGTATTTTGGTCATTTGAGAATTACAGGTCATTTCAAGCATATGCCCAAAACTCATACAAGGAAGCTTCAAATGGAAAACTTCACAACATCAAACTTGTTCCAAATGACATTTTGAGTCTATAAAAGTGACCATGAAAGATTGGAAAGGCTCATAGCTCAAGGTTTCAAAATTGGTGAATTTAATGAATAAAAAATGACCTAAAATTGATATTTTTCATAAGTTGGCCAAATGGGATGAAATTATAGGTCATTTTGATTGGAAAAAATGTTTTAAGAACATTGGAAAAAGTAGAATTTTGAGTTTGGTTCAAGATTTAGAAGTTATGCATGGTTACTTACAAAAGAAGTTACATAATCTAAATCCAAGGGAAAGTGTGCATGGGAAGTTTCTCCAAGGTTCTAGGACTTTCCAATGACATCTATATATTGCATTGAGTGGCTTCATGCCATGGTTGGTGAATCATTGTGATCAAAACACAAGTTATACACAATTCTTCCAATTTGCAAAATCACTTCAAACTCCATCAAATCTCTCTCAATTTCCATTTTTCTTGATTTGATCATCATCAATATCATTCATAGATCACAATTCACACAAGAATTTGGCTGAATTGAAGAGAAATCGTGCCATACAACTTTATCATCCAAGGTGCAAGAACTTTGGGATTGCTGAATTCAAGAGGATTGAACAAGAATCTTTGCATACAGAATCAAGATTTGAGTGTGTGGATCAGTTTCCAATCATTGCAAGCATCAGATACAAGGATTTCCATAGCTGTTTTCATCATTTACACCAGGTACGTTTCCTCTTCGAATTGACTGAATTAGGTAGAATCATAGTGAATCATTAGGTTAGAATGGTTAGGCATAGTTAGGTGATTGATTTTGGTGAGTTTGAAGAAGTTTCATGAAGGTTGATCATGGTGTACCAAAGCTGTTAAGGCTTATAACTCATGGAATATGGCACGATAATCCTCATTAATTAGTTTAGAATAATCATCATAAAGTGTAGATTAAGTTAGGGTAAGATTTATCAAGAATTCTCAAGGTTGATATCAGGTGAAAATGGTGGAACCGAGTTGTTCTACTCATCGGGTTTGATTATTGGTTGAGTTTTAGAAGGAGCTGATGATATGGTTGTGTAGAGGGGAAGGAATGGACCAATTTTGCTTTTCATATCGTGTGATTTCATGGAAGAACAAGGGAGAACAGAGGGGATGAAACTCGTGCATGGGAGAGGAGATTTTCTGAATCTAGGGTTTCTTGAGGTTGAAGATGATGGACAACCGTTGGATCCATCTGTTGACCATGACTCAGACCTTAATCGTATGGTTGTGGTTTAAACTGAAAACGGAGGGAACTTCCAAAGGTGCTACGCACCGTTTCATTAAAGCTCCATCTGATGGGCTTTGAATTCCTTGCTAATGCCACCCCTAGTTGTCAGGCCCAATGTGAAATGAACTGAAAATCTTGCTTTTTACACTGTTTGCTTCTTTTTTAATTTTTGTTGTATTTTCTGAATGCGTTGGGCCCAGACGCGCTTGCTATGCGCGCCCCCCAGTCTGGGCCCGTTTCTCTTTTTTTAACTGGTTTTATTACTTGATGCACCCCTCATCCAATTAATTCCTCATTTTATTTCTTTCATTTTTTTTAATTTCTTTGAAAATTCATAAAAAATAGAAAAATGCATGATTTTAATTGGTTCTTTTTGCATATTATTCATATTTCTGCCAAGAAAAATATCACATAAAAAATTTGGCATTTCATTTTATTTTAATATTTTTGGCATATTTTTCTTTTAAATAGGTGTAAATAATGTTTAGTTTAGTGCATGAATTTGTTAATTTTGGTTTGATTAAATGCTTTTACATTTTTAATCCATTCTTTTTAGGTTGATTAGCTTAGACCTTTATCTTGTATATAAAATTTAATCCATAATTTTAGAACTTAATTTTAGGTGATTTGTTTAGGTGTGAATAACATGATCAAAACTAGGGTTTAGGAGATAACATAGGTGAATTAGATCATTTCCCTTAGAAGTTGTAGATTGAATTTTTGGGGTATGGGACTATAGGGATTATGGGTAGTTAATAGATCCCTTAGAAAATATTAGGATTCCCCTACTGCTATTAGTACTGCTTATATTTGTTTGACTGTGTGGTGTGCCCTCTCTAGGGTTATATCATTTGTCTGTGTGGGGTATTGGGTTTGCTTGGGGATTGGGAGAGCTGAAGACCTGTGATGATGAAGGCCATTGGAGATCAAAGAGAATGAAGGCCAACTTCCAGAGTTGATGAGGAGCATCCTTTGCTGGCAGCTGTTGAGGAGTATAGGATTTAGGAGCTAGGCAGAGCTCTAGAGTAGAAACCTTGATTCACAAACATGGAAGGCCTTGTCTGCCTCCATTCTTTCTCTATGATTCAAAGTCTCTTTTAAATATCCACATCCTTCCTTTGGAAGGATCAGTGAATGTATTTGAAAGATAGAACTTTTGAGAGAAATCTGTCTGTACAATGTTAGCAGTTAATGAGCCACCCTTGGTAGGCAATTGACTGTTTAACATTCACTTCATCTGGTTGACTGATATTCCTCTTGGAGATTAAGACTTGAAGAAAAGCCAGTGCAGATTGAAGACTGATGACAAAGACCCTGCTTGAAGGCTGTGAAGATAAAGACTGAGGCTTGCCTGAAGCTTGTAGCTGTTTGGAGATGACCTGAAGTCAGATGTTGATTAGAGCTGCTGATGCTGTTTCTTTTTGCTGTTTATTTTCCTGATGTATTGATTGGTTTTCCCTGACTGTATTGTTTGCTGTTTAACCTGCTGGGTTAGAAGTAAATTATGTTCACTTTTGCCTATTGTTTTCTAGGTTCGAGGTTGAGTGGGACTCCCTTGCGTCGCTTGTATTGCTGCATCCATGCATTTTACTGCTTTATTATATTGCTATTGTTTCTGTTTCCGTCTATTCCCTTAGGATCTCTGTTTCTCTCTGCGTAAGAGAGGAGCATGATAGACACTAGGTCTTAACCCATGCATGATAATATTAGGTTAGTGTGATTCCCTTTGCAACCATAGTTTAGAGTTCTGTCTCTTCTTTCTCAAAACAAACAGAAAAACACAATAAATATTTCAAACACAATAAAAGACACTTCTTCCGTAAAAGAATGTGAACTCATCAAAACGTCCTTTTTGTCCGCTTGGACCGTAATCAGGAGAAAAAACCCTTTTTCAGAAGGAATAAAAACAATCAAAACAGACTTGTGTCGTACGTGGCCCGAACTACGTTTGCTCTGATCTTTCATGCTGTGTGAAAGTACGTAGGCATAGGATGCGATATCCTAGCGAGCAACCTTGCGTTATTTATCCCAGCAGAGTCGCCAGTTGTCGCTCTTGCGAAAATCGGCGCCGGCTGAACAGAAGAGTCGCCACCGTGCGTTATTTATCCCAATGGAGGGAAAGGAAACGCTCGAAGTAAACCTCGCAAAAACGGGAAAGGTATGGTCATCACAACCAAAACCTGGGTTCGGGAGTCGGTTACGCAAGGGGAAGGTATTAGCACCCCTCACGTCCGTCGTACTCGACGGGATCCACGCTTGTTTTTGGGTATGGATTGTTATTCTATCTACTCTACAGGTCTAGGGTTAAAAGAAAATAAAATGACTCGGCAAAGTATCGCGCTTTATGCCTATGTATTCCCGTCTGGAACGAGAAATCAGAGTCAACGTAGTTCGCCTACCTACGGGAAAGGAGGGGAAGGTTGCTCGATAGGATATCGCATCCTATGCCTACGTACTTTCATACAGCATGATGTCGCTACTGCGAAAATCGGCGCCGGCTGAACAGAAGAGTCGCCACCGTGCGTTATTTATCCCAAAGGAGGGAAAGGAAACACTCGAGGTAAACCTACCGCGAAGACGGGAAAGGAATGGTCATCGCAACCAAATCCTGGGTTCGGGAGTCGATTACGCAAGGGGAAGGTATTAGCACCCCTCACGTCCGTCGTACTCGACGGGATCCACGCTTGTTTTCGGGTATGGATTGTTATTCTATCTACTCTACAGGTCAAGGGTTAAAATAAAATGAAAATGACTCGGCAAAGTATCTCACTTTATGCCTACGTATTCCCGTCTGGAACGAGAAATCAGAGTCAACGTAGTTCGCCTACCTACTGGAAAGGAGGGGAAGGTTGCTCGCTAGGATATCGCATCCTATGCCTACGTACTTTCATACAGCATGAAAGATCAGAGCAAACGTAGTTCGGGCCACGGAAGACACCAGCTTGTCTTGATTGATTTTATTCCTTCTGAAAAAGGGTTTTTCTGATTAACAGTCCCAGCGGACAAAAATGACGTTTTGATGAGTTCACATTCTTTTACGGAAGAAGTGTCTTTTATTGTGTTTGAAATTTTATTGTGTTTTTCTGTTTGTTTTGAGAGAGAAGAGACAGAACTCTAACCTACGGTTGTGAAGGGAATCAAGCTATCCTAATGTTATCATGCATGGGTTAAGACCTAGTGTCTATCATGCTCCTTTCTTACACAGAGAGAAACAGAGATCCTAAGGGAATAGACGGAAACAGAAACAATATCGAATATATACAGTAAAACAGTAAAATGCATGGATGCAGCAATACAAGCGAGGCAAGGGAGTCCCACTCAACCTCGAACCTAGAAAACAATAGGCAAAAGTGAACAGCATTCACTTTCAACCCAACAGGGTAAACAGCAAACAATACAGCCAGGAAAACCAATCAATACATCAGAAATGAAATATAGCAGAAAAATAAACAGCATCAGCAGCTCTGAAACAACATTTGTCTTCAAGCTTTAGCAAGCCTCAATCTCTATCTCCACAGCCTTCCAGCAAGGTCTTTGTCATCAATCTTCAGTCTACAATGGCTTTTCTTCAAGTCTCATCCTCCAAGCTGAGGGATCAATCACAAGAGTGAACTGGGTGTTAAGCAGTTAGTTGACTACCAAGGGTGGCAAACCAACTGCTACTAACACATAAGACATTTTTCTCTCAAGAGTTCTATCCCTTAAACAGTAGCACCAAGCCTTCCAAAGGAAGGGGGTGAGTGTCTTAGAGAGACTCTGTATCACAGAGAGGAATGGAGGCAGTCAAAACCTTCCATGTTTGAGAATCAAGTTTTCTAATCTAGAGCTCTGCCTAGCTCCTAAACCCTAATCTCCTCAACAGCTGCTAGCAGGAATCTCCTCATCAACTCTGGAAGTTGGTCTTCAAGCTCTGAATCTCCAATGGCTCCATCATCACCAGTCTTCAGCTCTCCCAATCCCCAAGCAATCCCAATACCCATACAGGCAAATCAATAATCCCCAGAGGGCACACCACACCAGTCACACAAATATAGACAGTAATATACTAATAGCAGTAGGGGAATCCTAGTGATTTCTAAGGGGATCTATCCTATACCCATAACCCCTATAGTCCATACCCCAAAAATCAAATGAGAATTTCCTAAAAGAATTAAACTACCTCACCTAATGTTGATTTAAAACCCTAATTTTGTTCGCGTTATTCACAACCTAAACTAAACACCTAAAATTAATCCCTAAAAATATTAACTAAATTGTATATACAAGCTAACAATGTCTATTAATCAACCTAAAAAGAATGGACAAAAAATATTAAAGCAACTATTAGAACCAAAATCATCAAATTCATGTATGAAATGAAACACCTAAAATAGGCATTTATTTGGAAAATATGGGGAAAATATCAAATAAAAAATAAAATGCAATTTTTATTTTTTATAATTTTATAGACATCTTGAAGAAATTAATGCAAAAAGAATCATTAAAAAATATGAAGTTTTCAATTTGATATGATTTTTTTTGAAAATGCATGAAAATGAAAAGAAATTAAAAAAATGAAATAAAAGGCAGGGGGTATGAAAAGTAAGAAAAACAATTGATGCACGTTGGGCCCAACAAGTTGGGGGGCGCGAAAAGCACTTGAGCCCAGACTGGCTACTAAATCAAACGCTGCGTTTTGAGGATTTAAACTTTCCCTCCGTTTTCAGAATTAAATCGTGGCCGCACGATGAGATGATTAAGTCAAATACCCAGAATGATCCAACGGTGCTTGCGTTGTCTTCTCCAAATGCCATTAGGGTTTCAGCAGAACATAATTCATGCACGAAAATTCAACCAGATCGTTCTCCATGATCACTTGATGAAAACGAAAAATTCAAAACCCTAAAATGATCTACTAATCACAAGGAATCCATTATTTATCTTAGTTTTTGCTAACACTCCTTGTAGATCCCAAACAGAGGGCACGAAAGCTAGGGTTTCACCATGCTCTTCTGACATCAACCTTGCTAGAACTCAATCCTAATGATCTAAAGTTTCTCTACATGCTACCCTCATCATTCTATGCTATATCATAATCATTAAACCTCCATACACGGGTTGTTCTTGGAGATTAAAGAAATGGCACCCTGCCACGAAACCTAACAGAATCTCCTCTAAGTTTCAGAAAATGATCACCTACCCTAGCATGCTACTCCTACACCTAGAAATCTAACAGAAAGTACATAAATAAGGAGGTTTGATGAAGAACACCAACCTGTTAAATGGTGATGGTGAGTGATGCTAGAGAGGGCTTCAAGGCTTGTTAATCTCCAATATTGATCTCCAATGGATGCTGATTCTTCTGTTTGCAATGGTTGTTGCTCAATCTTCTTGAATCACCTTATCCCCTTCTTCATGCAAGTTGGAGTGAAAACTTGGATCACACAAACCATCCACGAGTTCCCCTCAATTTTCTTTTCCAATTACTCTATGATGATGGTGGATGATGATGATAACAGAAATTAAGATGATTGATGAAGCTTCAATGGAGTTTGAAGAGAAAATGCAAATGGGAGTGAAGGAATCAAAGTAGGGTTTGCAAGCTCAAAGAATCACCAACCCATGCACAAATGGCTTCATTTCCTTATATAGATGATGATTAACAGAATGAGAAGCTTCTAGATTGGTCCTAGAGGGATCTAGAAACTTGTGGAAATTTCATGAACTTGTCATTTGATGGTATTTTGAATTCTCTTATCTCATGCTTGCACCTTTGTAAACTTGAGTTAAAATCTCCTTTCATGAGATATTGGGAGTGTATGTATGAAAAACCAAGCTTTCCCTTGCCTTGTGTTAAGTTTTACCATGTTGCCTTATGATGCAAGAAACAAATTTACAAAGGAAGTTCAAATTTTGAGCCTAAACTCAAACATGTGGCTGAACCAATGTCTTTAAAATGATGTTGGGAATCAATTTGGTATATTGGATTACCCATATTGGCTTTGTAGATCTCTCAAACCAATTTTTTGTTTCAACTTTTTCAACTTATATGCCTTTTTTAGGTCATTTTTCACCAACTTTGGTCAAGTCTCATTCCATACATTTCCAAACTTTCATGACTTCTTTTCTAGACTTAAAATGGAATTTTGAGAAACTTTGATGTTGGGAAGTTTTTCATTTGAAGCTCCCTTGTATGAGTTTTAGGCATAGGCTAAGAATGACCTGTAATTTTCAGATGACCAAAATACCCTTTGCTTGCCAAGACCATAAGTAGAGTTCCACAAATCATATGAAGTCATACTATACCATTCTAGAAATCTACGACAATGAGGAACAATTCTTATGTTGACCAGAAATTCATTTGAAATCTCCTTGAGGGGTAAAAAATGGCTTAGAAGTCAAGTCACTTTCACAAACAAAATTTCAGATACCTCAGATGACCTGTAACTTGCAAGGACCATAACTTGAGTTCTATAAATCTCCTTGATGTCTTCCACCACTCAAATTAAAGGTATTGAGATCCTCTACAAGTCTCATGTTTACCAAGGATCCATTTGAAGCTTGCATTTTGACTTATCCTGCTTGGAAATTTGACCTAAACTAGGGGATTTTACACAGAAACCCTAATTTAGAAACTCCTCTTCTCCTTGATTTCTCTTGAAGTCTTCTTGGCATATCATCATATCCTTATTCTTCATGTCAAATGATGAACCCCACATCTCTTCAATAGCCCTTAATGCCTTTCAATCAGTCAATTGACCTAGAGTTGACCCAGGGTTGACCCAGATGAAACCCTAGTTGACTGTCTTCAACTGTGATTCTTGTGATCATACCAATGACTTGTCTCCTTCTCCAAATGACTTTCTAAGTCCTCCAAGATGTCTAGATACTCCCCATTCCCTCAATTCACAGCTCATACCTTCCTTGATGATCCCCAAGTACCCTCAGATAGGAGATGGATGCACTTGCTTGATCTATTAACTTCCCAGCTTTCAAATTCTTTCTGATGACTTGAATGAGATTGAATCAGGATAATAACCTCTTGATAGGCCTCTAGAGATGAGAATAATGATTGGTCCCCTGTTGGATGACTTACTATGCTTATGCTATGCAGATGGTTAGACTATGTACATGACTCTATATGACATTGAAACATAAACCAAGTGAATAAGGTTGGGCAAATTTTAGGGTGCAACAGCTGCCCCTATTCAAGCGACTTGGACCCGATTGGGTGAAGAGCCCGGAGCCTTCAAACATTCGCGGTACGAGACGGTTGAATACTAGGAAACCAGAAATTTGCCAACCGCAGAAATAAACTGCGCCACTGCTTAGGGAACGACATTCATCAACTGACTCCGACTGTTACGGCAACCCACTGACTTCGTAGTGACCGTGCTGGGGATTATTTGTATTTCCACGTAAGGAATAACCGTTCCACGTTAGGAAAAACACCGTCCATGTTAGGACTCACCCTTCTACGTGAGGGATAACCGTTCCACGTTAGGAATAACACCGTCCATGTTAGGACACACCTTTCCACATAAGGAATCTCATTCTTTCCACGTTAGGAAACCATCTTCTTTCCACTTAAGGAAACCTGTCCACGTTAGGACTAAACCTTTCCACGTAAGGAATGCAACTCATCTTGATCTGCCCCCGTCAGGACCAACTTCTTCCACATAAGGAATACCTCTTTTTCCATCTAAAGAAACCTCTCCTCTTTCCACGTAAGGAATGCCATCTACTTGACTTGTCCACGTAAGGAACACATCTTCTTTCCACGTAAGGAATCAATTTTTTCCCTTTCCACGTAAGGAAACACCATCTTATCTTAGCTTGCCCACGTCAGGACTCCAATCTTTCCGCGTAATGAAACACAACCTCGATCTGTCCACGTCGGGACTCCAACTTGATATGTCCACGTAAGGACTCACTCGTTCCACGTAAGGAATACAATCTCGTTCCACGTAAGGAATACAATCTCGTTCCACGTCAGGAATGCTATCTTTCCACGTAAGGAATCAATCTGATATGTCCACGTAAGGACTCAATCTTTCCACGTAAGGAATCACCTCTTTCCCCGTTAGGAATACAACCTTTTCCACGTTAGGAATCAACTTCGTTCCACGTAAGGAATCAACTTCGTTCCACGTAAGGAATCACCATCTTTCCACGTCAGGACTAAATTTTTCCACGTAAGGAAACATTCGATCTGTCCACGTCAGGACTAAATTTTTCCACGTAAGGAAACAACTTCTCTTTCCATGTAAGGAATAGACCTGTCCACGTCAGGACTCACGTTTCGTCTTGATTTGTCCACGTCAGGACTCGCCTCTTGACTTACTGAGAAAATAAAACTTGTCCACGTTAGGACCCATATCTCAACCTGCTGAAGTAATAGAACCTGTCCACGTCAGGACTTGCGCGTCTTCGACTTGCTGGGGAAGTAAGACTTTGTCCACGTCAGGACTCATACTTTGCCAACAACACGAAGAAGGATAAATTCGTCCGCGTCAGAACTCTCGTATCTTGTCATCACAAAGAACTACAAACTTATCCACGTCAGGACGCACATTTCACCATTACGAATAAAGCTATCTGCTGGAAATAAATGGTCCACTTCAGGACACCAACACGAGGAATAATCAACTTTTGTCCACGTCAGGACTCCACCTTCAATCGATACCAAGAAATCAAATCCGTCCATGTTAGGACTAACACAAATCGTCTAACTGAGGAAATGTCCACGTCAGGATCCCCACTTCTCTTATCGCAAAAAACCTGTCAATAAACCCGTCCATGCTAGGTCTCATCCTTCCATTGGTCCGCCAACTTCTTATCACTGACGTTACAGCAACTTTGAAGCGGACTCTACTGGGGATATCTGGAAATCAAACTATTGGATGCCTGCTTTAATAACCGGCGGTAGCCTCTGAACTTCTGGTTCACGAAACCTTTTAGTGCTGACGTCACAACAACTTTGAAGGAAACAAATCGCTGGTCGGACTAGAGAAACTTCAACAAGAAACCCTGGCGGGGAAATAAGTAACTCTGCTTGAGGACAAAGAGCAACTCATCTTGCTGACTCGGTGGGGAATAGTGCCAAAGCTGACACTTCGTTGAATGTCTCGTGCCGAGACTTCGAATGTTTATTGATTCACCTGAGCGAGGGCTCTCTCTACCTGCAAGAGAAACAACACTTGAAACAAAAGGTTAGCCATCCTGGTTTATGCTTCAACATGCATGCGCTTGACAATGATGCACTGCTCCATTTGACATGGAAATGTTATGGGTTTTTGTTTGGGTGGATGCAAGTATGACACTATATGCCAATGCAAATGCAGACTCGAACTGCTGGGCACAGAAACTGATTCAGCAAAATAAATGCTGAAGATAATGCCAACTCCGCTGGAGATAGCCAGATGCTATAGAACTATTCCAGCAAAATAAATGCTGGGAGAGGGAAGTCGACTCAGCTGGTAAATTGGGAACTTAAACCAAACACCTCGTTGGGGTAACACCCTGCTGGGGAATATATCTCTGCTGGAGAATGGCGGATGCGCCTGGTGAATATCACGCGGTATCTTGACAAAATAAATGCCTGGGCACATAACCAACTCTGCCGGGGAGAGTCTTATTCTTCGAATTCCACTGGGAGGAATGAAAATACTTGCTGGAAAAGATAACTCTACTGGGGATGGGATGATTCTCTTGGGGAACATCCACTGGCTCCGCTGAGGGAGAGTACCTGACCCTGCGGGAAAAGGTGAACTTGTCTGAATACAGCTCACAAACATTAATCTTCTGCGGCTGAACCAACTCTGCTCGAGATAAGGGAATCCTTCTGGGGGACACCATACTGTCTGAATACAGCCTTACGATCTGGGAATCGTCAATTCTGCTGAGGATAGATGACTTTGCTAGAGCATGCCCTCTGGATAAGCTGCGACCGGCTGGGGAATTCTATCCTTCTTCCGGAAGAACATGCACGACCTGCGTGGAGATCAAGTCTTTCGTCACTGCAATCTTTTGATCGTCTTCCTCGTATGGCTAGGAAACCTGCAACAACACAGACAAGACAAGACAAGCCTATGCAACCAAATCTATTCAGGTTAGTGACGTTATTTTCAGTTAATTCAAAGCTTTAGCAATTGTTAGCAAGGGCCAGTGATGTTATACACATGCTAGTTTCAATAAACTTAGGCGTTTTATCATGCACAAAACAGTAAAGAACCAGCATCAAGTACTGAATAACATATTTCATTGATTGGGCCCCTGAATGGGCGGAGTTTTTTTGTACACGGGATGTAACTCCTAAAAAGAGGAAGCTACGCAAAGAAAATACACAAGTATGCACAGGAAGCATTGACAAACTAAATTTGTACACATGTCGGCAACGGGATGCAGACAAACACCGCGAACTGATCCACCCATGACTCGTCCGACTCTAATGCTTTCCGGTATTCACACTTCCGAAGAGATTGCATTTGATAATCGACCCCTCAGGTATATTCTCCCGTACTGATGCTCACTGTAATATCAAATTCGGATCGCAGCCATTTGCTTTTCAAATCCCTAACTTTTGCGTGAACCGCCCTTTACGGATTTTCAGTTCACCGGGATACCCCTTTTTGCCGAAGCCGCCCAGTGTAGGTTTTCAACTTCGCGGGTGTACATTTTTTTCCAATTTATCCCTAACTTTTGCCCGAACCTTTCATTCTGTTTTTGGTTCGCCAGGATGCCCCATTTTTGCCTGGACTCTCTTTTTCTGTCCAGCGGGTCAATTTTAAGCAAAGTATTTTTTAACTGCGTCCGAATTCACAGGCGACGTAAAGTCTTCACCGTCCATGGTGGACAACAATAACGCTTCTCCTGAAAAGACTTTCCTGACAACGTATGGCCCTTCGTAGTTGGGGGTCCACTTGCCCCTGTGATCTGCTTGCGGCGGGAGAATCCTTTTCAGCACAAGGTCGCCCGTCTGAAAGCTTCGCGGATGTATCTTCTTATCATATGCTTTCTTCATTCGGCTCTGGTACAAACGACCGTATGCTAGAGAAGCTAGCCTCTTCTCATCCATCAAACTCAGTTGGTTCAACCTGTCTTTCACCCATTCTGCCTCGTCTAGTTGAACGTCTCGCAATACTCTCAGAGAAGGAATCTCGACTTCCAATGGTAATACCGCTTCCATTCCGTATATTAACGAGAACGGGGTTGCCCCGGTTGATGTACGTACCGTCGTACGATAACCGTGCAAAGCGAAAGGTAGCATCTCATGCCAATCCTTATAGGTTACCACCATCTTCTGAATGATCTTCTTAATATTCTTATTGGCCGCTTCGACAGCGCCATTCATCTTGGGTCGGTAAGGGGAGGAGTTGTGATGTTCGATCTTGAAATTCTGACAGAGTTCCTTCATCATTTTGTTGTTCAGGTTTGAACCGTTGTCCGTGATTATCCGCTCGGGGATCCCATATCGGCAAATGATATCTCTCTTGATGAATCTGGCCACCACTTGCTTCGTTACATTTGCGTAAGACGCCGCTTCTACCCACTTGGTGAAATAATCGATCGCTACTAGAATGAACCGGTGCCCATTAGAAGCTATCGACTCGATCTTTCCAATCATATCGATTCCCCACATCGAGAATGGCCATGGCGATGACATCACATTTAGAGGACTCGGAGGCACATGAATCTTATCAGCATAGATTTGGCACTTGTGGCACTTCCTTGCGAACTTGAAACAGTCAGTTTCCATCGTCAGCCAAAAATAACCTGCCCGCAGCAGCTTTCTCGTCATAGCATGTCCACCAGCATGCGTACCAAAGGTACCTTCGTGTATTTCCTCCATGAGCATCTTCGCTTCTCTTTCGTCTACGCAACGCAATAGCACCAAATCGTGGTTTCTTCTGTATAAGACCCCATCTGGATTCAAATAGAAATTACCCGCTAATCTCCTGAGAGTCTTCTGATCTTGACTGGATGCCCCAGCCGGATACTCTTTGTTCTTCAGGAAATTAAGGATATCAAAATACCACGGTTTATCATCGGATGCCTCATCAATAGCAAATACGTAAGCTGGTCTGTCAAGCCGAGAGATAACGATTCGGGGTGCCTCGTTCCAGAAGTTGACTTTGTACATGGAAGACAAAGTGGCCAGGGCGTCAGCCATTTGATTCTCGGCCCGCGGCACATGATGCAATTCAACCTTGTCGAAGAAAGTCAACAATCTCCTTGCATAGTTCATGTAATGTATCAAGTTGAGCTGCCGTGTCTCCCATTCCCCTTTGATCTGATTCACCACCAGAGTTGAGTCTCCGTATACGTCTAAATTCTTGATTCGCAAACCAATGGCTTCTTCAAGCCCCATTATACAAGCTTTGTATTCGGCCTCATTATTGGTAACAACAAAGGTCAATCGGGCAGTAAACGGGATGTGCGACCCGTGTGGGGTAGTGATGATTGCCCCTATTCCGCTACCGTAAGCATTCACAGCTCCGTCAAATATCATCTTCCATTTGGAACCCAACTCTGGCCCTTCGTCTGGCAACGGCTCTTCACAATCTTTCATCTTTAGGTACATGATATCCTCGTCAGGAAAATCAAACCTCATCGATTGGTAATCTTCAATAGGCTGCTCCGCCAGATACTCAGACAACACACTCCCCTTTATAGCCTTTTGCGAGACGTATTGGATGTCATATTCAGTCAAGACCATCTGCCAACGGGCAATTCTCCCTGACAACGCCTGCTTTTCGAACACATATTTGATCGGATCCATCTTCGAGATGAGCATGGTTGTATGATTCAGCATGTATTGCCTCAAACGCTTGGCGGCCCAGGCTAGCGCGCAACAGGTTTTTTCAAGCATTGAATATCGAGATTCACAATCTGTGAACTTCTTACTCAAATAGTAGATCGCATGCTCTTTTCTTCCTGTCTCGTCGTGCTGACCGAGAACACAACCCATGCTTCCCTCCAGAACCGTCAAATACATGATCAAGGGTCTACCCGCCACTGGGGGTATCAAAATAGGAGGCTCCTGCAAATACTGCTTTATTTTATCGAACGCCTTTTGACAATTTTCGTTCCATGTTACAGCTTGATCTTTCTTCAACAGCTTGAATAATGGTTCGCACGTAGCAGTTAGGTGAGATATGAACCGGGCGATGTAGTTCAACCTCCCTAAAAACTCGCGCACCTCTTTCTCTGTTTTAGGCGTCGACATTTCTTGTATCGCTTTTATTTTAGCAGGATCGACCTCTATTCCTCTTTCGCTTACGATAAACCCCAGCAGTTTACCCGATCTCACCCCGAAGGTGCATTTGTTAGGGTTCAGTCTCAGCCTGAACTTCCTAAGTCGTTTGAACAACTTCAGCAGATTCACCAGATGCTCTTCCTCCGTCTGGGATTTGGCAATCATATCGTCAACATAAACTTCGATCTCTTTATGCATCATATCATGGAAAAGAGTCGTCATCGCACGCTGATATGTTGCCCCAGCATTTTTCAAGCCAAAGGGCATCACTTTGTAGCAAAATGTTCCCCAAGGCGTTATGAAAGTAGTCTTCTCCATATCCTCTGGCGCCATTTTAATCTGATTATAGCCTGAAAAGCCATCCATGAAGGAGAATACGGAGTATTGAGCAGTATTATCAACTAGCACGTCGATATGAGGAAGTGGAAAATCGTCTTTTGGGCTTGCTTTATTCAAATCTCTATAATCCACGCACATCCGCACCTTGCCATCTTTCTTTGGCACTGGTACGATGTTAGCAACCCATGAGGGATATTTTGTCACAGCCAGGAAACCAGCGTCCCACTGTTTTTGAACTTCCTCTTTGATCTTCACTGCCATGTCTGGTCGAGTTCTGCGGAGCTTTTGTTTGACCGGCGGGCATTCTTCCTTCAGTGGCAGACGGTGCACAATCATATCTGTATCGAGCCCTGGCATATCTTCATACGACCAAGCGAATACATCACTATACTCTCGGAGCATTTCAACCAGTCTTTGCTTGATATCGCCCTGCAGTGCGGCACCGATACGAATGTTCTTCTCAACCCCTTCCGACCCCAAGTTGATAATTTTGATGACCTCGTCGTGAGGCAGAATGGCTCTTTCCTCTTGCTTCACAAACCAAGACAGTTCTTCAGGAACGTCACTATCTTCGACAACCTCTTCTTCGGCCTGACATACCGGGTGCTCAAAGTCAGGACGAGTCATAGGTGGTTCAAGGATGTCATCTGAAAATGTTATCCTGCAAAAGGAATGGTTAAGTGCTTCAAAATGCGTATAAATCGAATAACCACGTTGCCATTTTATTGAAAAATACAAAACAAAAAAGACAGAGATTACAGTATTTGCACATGAAAAAACGCCATTTATTTAATGATTAACACGCAATGTTCATAACAACACAGCCCTAAGCAAATCACGATGCCCTGGGCAAGACATCAGATTATTCAACAATTAATAAAGCAAAGCATTACTGTTTATGAGTCATAGGAACAAGCTCCTGAATAGACCAGTTGCACAGTCCCTGTCCTGGCGTGCTTGGCTGAATCTAGGCATCCATATCACAGTCGCTGTCTCCTTCGTCAGACTCCGAGGCAGCATTGATGGTTTCATGACATACTCCACTGGCAGAGATGGTTATTGGCCCTCTGAAACGGGGTGCTCCCACAGCAGGTGTTGATGACGACGGTTGGTACCCCAGCCTGAATCGGTCCATCTTCGCAGGAATATCCAGCACCTTGCCCCAGCCCGTTGCTTCTCCTGCCTCCACCAGAGCTTGAGCTTCTTTATACGACGAGACGGCTATCTCTGACACTTTGCTCGGCCCGGGAACTTTGTCCTTGATACGCAATCCTTCAAATGCCTGGCAGGGTGTTTCGTGGATCTCTCCGTCGACCTCCACATATTTAAATGACGACAGATGGCTGACCAGGATGTCTTCTTCTCCGCATACGGTGACTACGCTGTCTCCGACCATATATTTCAACTTCTGATGCAGGGTAGATGTGACTGCCCCAGCCCCATGAATCCAGGGTCGTCCGAGTAAGCAGCTATATGCAGGCTGTATGTCCATGATATAGAATTCAGTGGCGAACACCTCCGGCCCCACCTGCAGAGGCAATGTTATCGATCCAAAGACTGTTCTTCGCGTGCCATCAAACGCTCTGACTACCAAGTCACTGGGCGTGCACAGGATTCCTCTGACATCCAGCTTCATCATTGCTTTCTTGGGCAACACATTCAAAGACGATCCGGTGTCGACCAATACATGCGACATTACTGATCCTCTACATTCAACAGATATGTGCAGCGCCATATTATGATCTCTCCCCTTCGGGGTCAAATCGAAGTCGGTAAAGCCTAAGCTGTGGCCTGCATTCACATGTGCCAGCACTCCTTCTAGCTGATTCACGGACACGTCTTGGGGTACGAAGGAAGTATCCAGGACTTTCAACAAAGCATTTCTGTTAGCTTCCGAACACAAGAGCAATGACAAGATGGATATTTTGGACGGCGTCTGTTGCAGATGCTCCACAATCTTATAATCACTTTTTCGAATCAAGCGCATGAACTCTTCTACATCTTTCGATGCCGCTTCTTTATCACTTGCTTGCACTGGGACATTTTCAACCATTTTCCCCTTTCCTTTTGCTAGTCTTTCGGCCTCCACTTCAGGTGATATAAAGATCCTACCACTCCTTGTCATACCTCCTGAACCAACAACGTTATCTATAGTCTCGGCTGGCTACTTATTAACATCAATCTTTATCCCGTCACAATACACCTCCAACCCATATGACCATGGGACTGCTTTTGTATTCTCGTACGGGATCGGTCCGGCCTTAGTTATGGTGATCGGTGGTCGCTGGACCGGTGCTGCTATAGTGATTGTCTTTCGAGGAATCGTTACAGTGGCCACATCACTCTGATCATCTGCTACCGCCCCTGCAGGCTCTTCGGTCGCTGCTCGGTCAAACTGCAATGTGCCTCCATCAATTAAAGCCTGAATGCCTTTCTTCAAATCATCACACCCCCGGCTAGGGTCCAGCATTCTAAGCAATACTCTTCACATCCTGGATAAACACCCCCTTGCAACAATCTGCTTTTTATCTCGCTCAGCGGCGTCTTTAAATCGTCGACATTCATAATCAGATTCAACCCTTCCTTAGTTAGAATGGCGTTCGCCCCATGATTAGGCATGGGTTTCTGCACTATATTCGGACCTGCCGTTCCGAAATTGATAGTCTTATTGTCCAAAAGATCCTGCACAACGTGCTTAAAAGCATGGCAACCCTCTATATCGTGGCCCGGAGCCCCAGAATGAAACTCACAGTGCCTGCTTGCATCATAACCATACGGAGGAGTTCCCGTTATCGGTGCCAGAGTTCTCTTCTCTACCAGGTTCAAACCCAACAATGTCTGTAACAAATCAGCATACGTTGAAGGAGGCTTCTCAAACACTCTTCTTGGTTTACCACCCTGGAATGTTCGCTGAGCCTGCTGCGCACCCTGCTAAGGCGGCTGCTGCTGCTGCTGCATTGGCTGCTGCTGAAACGGTTGTTGTGGTTGCTGATACGGGATAGTAACACTCGCCACCTGCTGCGGCTGATGATATTGGTTTCGTCCCCTGCCTCGGCCTCGGCCTCGGCCTCCAAATACTGCGCTTGCCTCGCCCTGACGGCGCCCACCAAAAGCCTTCCTATTACTGCCAGATGCAGTTGATTCCTCAGCCTGGAATTTTCCCTGCTTAATGTTACGTTCAATCTTTTCTCCCATCAGAATTAAGTCTGAGAAACTGGCCAGAGATGTATGAAACAACATGTCATGAAACAAGCCTGTGAATGTGCCGACGAACATGTCATTCATTTCCTTGTCTTCTAAAGGAGGACGGACCCTGGCAGCCATATCGCGCCACCTTTGCGCGTACTCTTTAAAGCTCTCACCCTTCTTCTGCGACAGCCCTGTCAATTGGACCCGATTGGGCGCCAAGTCGCTGTTATACTTGTAGTGAGCTACAAATGCCTCTGCTAATTGCTTCCATGTCTTGACATTAGTTGGCTCCAATCCCATATACCATTCTAGGGAAGGGCCTGACAAACTATCTTGAAAGAAATGCATTAGCATTCTCTCATCAGTTGAGTATGCAGACATCTTTCTGTAATAAGCCCGTACGTGCACTTTCGGACAGGTGTCCCCTTTATACTTATCAAACGTAGGAGCTTTGAATTTGATTGGCACCCTCAAGCCAGGTACCAGACCCATTGTTGCCATGTCCAAGCCCACAACACTTTGGTTCAGGACCCCCCTCATCTGCTCTTCTAGCATTCTGATCTTCTGGGAGTTATCCATCGGCCCTTCAAAGCCTCCGCCGGAGAAAGCGTCCTCCTGCTGATCTTCTTGCCACATACCATCCCCAGCTCCATACCCATCATATCCATTATTGCGGCCAGCTCTAATCTGATTCATCACTGGGCCTCGGCCTCTGTTGCCGTATCCCTGAACACCTCCAGCAGGCCCAAAAGCCATTAACCCAGCGCCGTTTCCATTTCCGAAACCTCTGTAACCCTGATTGGCCACACCATAACCATCTTGCCCAAAGCCTTGAGCATTGAAACCATATTTCCCAGCGTTATCGAATCCCTGATCATTGAACCCGAATCCAGTATTGCCGAAGCCGTTGCCTCCCATATTATCTCCCAAGTTGACATCACCAAGCCCAACGTTATGGACAGCAGTCTCGTTCCCAACTCCGACGTTACCGTTCCCAGCAGCGGTAGCGTTGTTGACATTAGCAGCAGGTATATTGACTACAGGTATAGCCACTGGCGTGGGAGTGCCATCCCCATGAACAGTATCGACTCGCACAGACTGATGATCCTCGTTACCGTGACCAGCATTTCGGGCCAACAGAGGTTGGACCATGGCTTGCAAATTCTCCTGACCTTTTGCAATAGCTTCCATGGTCTGCATAAAGAGAGCTAGCTTCTCGCGCACATCTTGCATCTCGTTCTGCATTTGATCCATGATTCTTCGACAGTTGGTGCGAGTGGAATAGCGGTGCGGGTGCTGATCTGCAATCCTGAAAATACCTGGTACAGAGCAGGAAATAAGACACCATCCAAAGATTACCTGTAATGCAATATGGATATGAATGCAATGCAATGTGTGTGTCTGTGCATTAGGGAAATTCATTCCCCGATTCTAGTGTTAAGGTGCCGGTGCAATGACAGTGCTAGAAATACAGAGATCGGAGTTGAATCACAGAAAGCCTCATATATTGCAGAGAAACCAATGAGCCAAGAATACAATGTCACTGAGAGTACAATAAGAAAGCATGACCTCAACCAACAATCCTGGTGATGGTCAGCACTATGCAAATAAAGCATACAAGTTACTACATGAAATGATCAAACACCCCCATAAGTCTGGTATTCTTCTAGCAACTTCTTGTTCTCCGGATGACTTGGTCTGGTAAGCAGCCCTTCAACAAGTTGGTTTCTTTTCTTAAGAACACGCCGCACGTCTTCAGCAGTTTCTTCCCATGCCCCCTCTCCGAAGCGATCCTCTAGTTTACGCTTCTGAGACACAGCTTCGTCTCTGCCTTTGATGGCCTTGTTTAGTGCATTCTGGAGACTGTACCGGGTCATCACTTCTTCTTCACACTTCTTGATACTGGACTTCAACTGCTCTTCGAGGTCGGAAATTTGCTGCTTCAACTTATCTTCCCTCGTCTTATTGTTGGTGAGCGTGGCATTCCAGGTCTTATTGCAAGAAGAGATCTCTCGGTGAGCGATGTCAAGCGCTTTCTTCTTGGATTCAAGCATGTCATGGGAGCTTCTGAACTCTTGCCCCAGACGTTCGCGCTTCCTCTTTTCCTCAGTCAACTCAGCCCCTAATCTGTTCATTAGCTCAACCTGCTGTTGGAAAGCATGCACGGCCTTGTTTCTCTCGCTGCGTATCTGGGCTAGCTCCTGCTCTAACCCTTCGTTGATCTTCATCAAGGCTTCTTTTTCTTTCACAACTTGCTCGTAGGCTTCCCGAGAAACAGTGGTTGGCTCTGCTACCGGAATAGGAACAAGGATTGGTACATCTGGGAATGGCATCCGCAACTGACTTGCTCTCTCCTGGATCCAAACTCTGTAAGGTGCATAGGCCTGACAGTCATTCTTCCCTAACAACGGCTTCCCTCTTCGGTTAATACGCGTCCAGGCATGCTGCAGCTTGGCTAATAACTCCCCCATTCAAATCTCCGGTGAAGTACAGAGATTCTTGTACTTCTTCCTCCTTGGGCGGGTTCTTCAGTGCATATCCGAACTGACGGATCAACAGAGATGGGTTGTAGTTGATACACCCTTTCCTTCCTATCAGCGGGACATTAGGGTAACCAGAACAACTGAAGATAAGCTCGGATCCCAGCAGATCTCTATCAAACCATTCAATGTCTTCGGAAGATAGCCTCATCAGGCGCTCTGACCAGCTAGCTATGGTTGCACTCTTCACAAAAGATCCCTTCATGGGAAGGTGGCTTTTAAACCACATATCCAGGAATGGTACACAGAAATGAACATTCTTTCCTCTTCCCTTCTCATTCTTGTAATGCAGTGAGTGGTAGAAATATCTGAGCAAGGTCGGTACAGGATTACCAGCGGCAAACAAGTAGAAGGCATCGAAGTCCACAAAATCCGGTACATTGGGAAACAATATTATGCCGTAAATGCACAGAGCCAGCACAGCATTGAAGGCAATCCAACATCCACTCTTAGCGTACTCTTGGGCTTTACCAATCAAGAACTGGAGCGAGAAGCCTGGCACTCCGCGGGAAACAGTAGTCAACAGTTCAGAAGCATCCACATGCAAAGCTTTTGCCAAGTCCTCCGGCTTGGGCTTAACACCAGAATGAATGAATGGAACCTGGTTCTGCACGGGTAACTCAGTAAACTCCACATACTCCTCAATGGTAGGCCCCATAATGAAATCAGCAAACGTAAAACATCTCAATGCGGGATCATAGAATTGCATCAAAGCGTACAACCCGTCTAGCTCTATCTCCGTGGGTTTGCGCACCAATCTCAATAGTCTTCCATAGCTCATTCTGAAGTTCCTACGAACATCCTCATCAGCCAGAGAGATCAACCCGAGCAGGGGAACAACATCAGGAGTAGGCAATTTGTAAGCAACTGTCCTTCTTAAGCTGACCATGACCAATCACTCAGAAATCCGGACACTAGAAATAGGGAAATGCAAATGCACCTGCAGCACAGACACACGTTAGTGGGATGCAATGATGATGAGTATGCAAACAAATGCAATGTAAGCAATATGCAACGGGGACCAACTGCCGTAGCTGGATAGCCTGAACCGTATCAAGAAGTCTCAGATAGATTCTCTAGAAGTCCTCAAACCCTGGTCTCAGATAAATCTAAAACAAAGCTCCAACAATGGTCTCTGACAGACCTCAAACCATAACTCCCACTAGTCTCTGGTAGACCTCAAATCACATCTCCAACTGGTCTCTGACAGACCTCAGAACTATCCAACTGGTCTCTGACAGACCTCATAACACATCTCCAAATGGTCTCTGACAGACCTCATAACTTTCCATAAATACCCAGGATCTCTGATCAAGAAATAACCGGTATCTGAAAGTCTAGTTACCTGCATAACCCCAAACCCTCTCACAGGTGGATGTCCTAGTAACTGACAAAGGTATGGCATCCTATGCGGTCGTCGGTGTCACAGACTTTCAGGGTTGATGATACGATTCCCAGAAGGAGTGGCATCATCAAATCCTGAAGAGGCCTCACTTAGCCAACTTCCAAATGATCGGTCCCCAGAGTCGACAATTCAACTAACCAGCAACCCACGCCAACCAAAGGAAGGGGCAGGAGGCCAACCAGAGGAACCTCGTCAGAGTGTAGATTTCGCGGGACACCAAGGCAAGCAAAGCAAGCGGGCGCCAACTAATCTCTACTCTAATTCTAGGTGCACTCAAGCCCAGGTCCGACTTATCTCTCAAATCAGAACACCCGTCACACCCCAATACAGCAATAATAATCAATATATATAATGCTGAAAATAAAGGTCAGAAATATAAATCCATACAAAATCCTCGACGGGAAAACAAGCGTTAGGATTGACTCTCTTAAGGGACGTTGGATCCCAAATGCATAAGGACCATCGCAGTCCTTAGCAGCCAGGGGACGTTGGATCCCCAGCAGAGTCGCCAGCTGTCGCTACTGCGAAAATCGGTGCCGGCTGAACAGAAGAGTCGCCACCGTGCGTTATTTATCCCAAAGGAGGGAAAGGAAACACTCGAGGTAAACCTACCGCGAAGACGGGAAAGGAATGGTCATCGCAACCAAATCCTGGGTTCGGGAGTCGGTTACGCAAGGGGAAGGTATTAGCACCCCTCACGTCCGTCGTACTCGACGGGATCCACGCTTGTTTTCGGGTATGGATTTTTATTCTATCTACTCTACAGGTCAAGGGTTAAAATAAAATGAAAATGACTCGGCAAAGTATCGCACTTTATGCCTACGTATTCCCGTCTGGAACGAGAAATCAGAGTCAACGTAGTTCGCCTACCTACTGGAAAGGAGGGGAAGGTTGCTCGCTAGGATATCGCATCCTATGCCTACGTACTTTCATACAGCATGAAAGATCAGAGCAAACGTAGTTCGGGCCACGGAAGACACCAGCTTGTCTTGATTGATTTTATTCCTTCTGAAAAAGGGTTTTTCTGATTAACAGTCCCAGCGGACAAAAATGACGTTTTGATGAGTTCACATTTTTTTACGGAAGAAGTGTCTTTTATTGTGTTTGAAATTTTATTGTGTTTTTCTGTTTGTTTTGAGAGAGAAGAGACAGAACTCTAACCTACGGTTGTGAAGGGAATCAAGCTATCCTAATGTTATCATGCATGGGTTAAGACCTAGTGTCTATCATGCTCCTTTCTTACACAGAGAGAAACAGAGATCCTAAGGGAATAGACGGAAACAGAAACAATATCGAATATATACAGTAAAACAGTAAAATGCATGGATGCAACAATACAAGCGAGGCAAGGGAGTCCCACTCAACCTCGAACCTAGAAAATAATAGGCAAAAGTGAACAGCATTCACTTTCAACCCAACAGGGTAAACAGCAAACAATACAGTCAGGAAAACCAATCAATACATCAGAAATGAAATATAGCAGAAAAATAAACAGCATCAGCAGCTCTGAAACAACATTTGTCTTCAAGCTTTAGCAAGCCTCAATCTCTATCTCCACAGCCTTCCATCAAGGTCTTTGTCATCAATCTTCAGTCTACAATGACTTTTCTTCAAGTCTCATCCTCCAAGCTGAGGGATCAATCACAAGAGTGAACTGGGTGTTAAGCAGTTAGTTGACTACCAAGGGTGGCAAACCAACTGCTACTAACACATAAGACATTTTTCTCTCAAGAGTTCTATCCCTTAAATAGTAGCACCAAGCCTTCCAAAGGAAGGAGGTGAGTGTCTTTGAGAGACTCTGTATCACAGAGAGGAATGGAGGCAGTCAAAACCTTCCATGTTTGAGAATCAAGTTTTCTAATCTAGAGCTCTGCCTAGCTCCTAAACCCTAATCTCCTCAACAGCTGCTAGCAGGAATCTCCTCATCAACTCTGGAAGTTGGTCTTCAAGCTCTGGATCTCCAATGGCTCCATCATCACCAGTCTTCAGCTCTCTCAATCCCCAAGCAATCCCAATACCCATACAGACAAATCAATAATCCCCAGAGGGCACACCACACCAGTCACACAAATATAGACAGTAATATACTAATAGCAGTAGGGGAATCCTAGTGATTTCTAAGGGGATCTATCCTATACCCATAACCCCTATAGTCCATACCCCAAAAATCAAATGAGAATTTCCTAAAAGAATTAAACTACCTCACCTAATGTTGATTTAAAACCCTAATTTTGTTCGTGTTATTCACAACCTAAGCTAAACACCTAAAATTAATCCCTAAAAATATGAACTAAATTGTATATACAAGCTAACAATGTCTATTAATCAACCTAAAAAGAATGGACAAAAAATATTAAAGCAACTATTAGAACCAAAATCATCAAATTCATGTATGAAATGAAACACCTAAAATAGGCATTTATTTGGAAAATATGGGAAAAATATCAAATAAAAAATAAAATGCAATTTTTATTTTTTATAATTTTCTAGACATCTTGAAGAAATTAATGCAAAAAGAATCATTAAAAAATATGAAGTTTTCAATTTGATATGATTTTTTTTGAAAATGCATGAAAATGAAAAGAAATTAAAAAAATGAAATAAAAGGCAGGGGGTATGAAAAGTAAGAAAAACAATTGATGCACGTTGGGCCCAGCAACTTGGGGGGCGCGAAAAGCACTTGAGCCCAGACTGGCTACTAAATCAAACGCTGCGTTTTGAGGATTTAAACTTTCCCTCCGTTTTCAGAATTAAATCGTGGCCGCACGATGAGATGATTAAGTCAAATACCCAGAATGATCCAACGGTGCTTGCGTTGTCTTCTCCAAATGCCATTAGGGTTTCAGCAGAACATAATTCATGCACGAAAATTCAACCAGATCGTTCTCCATGATCACTTGATGAAAACGAAAAATTCAAAACCCTAAAATGATCTACTAATCACAAGGAATCCATTCTTGGTCTTAGTTTTTGCTAACACTCCTTGTAGATCCCAAACAGAGGGCACGAAAGCTAGGGTTTCACCATGCTCTTCTGACATCAACCTTGCTAGAACTCAATCCTAATGATCTAAAGTTTCTCTACATGCTACCCTCATCATTCTATGCTATATCATAATCATTAAACCTCCATACACGGGTTGTTCTTGGAGATTAAAGAAATGGCACCCTGCCACAAAACCTAACAGAATCTCCTCTAAGTTTCAGAAAATGATCACCTACCCTAGCATGCTACTCCTACACCTAGAAATCTAACAGAAAGTACATAAATAAGGAGGTTTGATGAAGAACACCAACCTGTTAAATGGTGATGGTGAGTGATGCTAGAGAGGGCTTCAAGGCTTGTTAATCTCCAATATTGATCTCCAATGGATGCTAATTCTTCTGTTTGCAATGGTTGTTGCTCAATCTTCTTGAATCACCTTATCCCCTTCTTCATGCAAGTTGGAGTGAAAACTTGGATCACACAAACCAGCCACGAGTTCCCCTCAATTTTCTTTGCCAATTACTCTATGATGATGGTGGATGATGATGATAACAGAAATTAAGATGATTGATGAAGCTTCAATGGAGTTTGAAGAGAAAATGCAAATGGGAGTGAAGGAATCAAAGTAGGGTTTGCAAGCTCAAAGAATCACCAACCCATGCACAAATGGCTTCATTTCCTTATATAGATGATGATTAACAGAATGAGAAGCTTCTAGATTGGTCCTAGAGGGATCTAGAAACTTGTGGAAATTTCATGAACTTGTCATTTGATGGTATTTTGAATTCTCTTATCTCATGCTTGCACCTTTGTAAACTTGAGTTAAAATCTCCTTTCATGAGATATTGGGAGTGTATGTATGAAAAACCAAGCTTTCCCTTGCCTTGTGTTAAGTTTTACCATGTTGCCTTATGATGCAAGAAACAAATTTACAAAGGAAGTTCAAATTTTAAGCCTAAACTCAAAAATGTGGCTGAACCAATGTCTTTAAAATGATGTTGGGAATCAATTTGGTATATTGGATGACCCATATTGGCTTTGTAGATCTCTCAAACCAATTTTTTGTTTCAACTTTTTCAACTTATATGCCTTTTTTAGGTCATTTTTCACCAACTTTGGTCAAGTCTCATTCCATACATTTCCAAACTTTCATGACTTCTTTTCTAGACTTAAAATGGCATTTTGAGCAACTTTGATGTTGGGAAGTTTTTCATTTGAAGCTCCCTTGTATGAGTTTTAGGCATAGGCTTGAATGACCTGTAATTTTCAGATGACCAAAATACCCTTTTCTTGCCAAGACCATAAGTAGAGTTCCACAAATCATATAAAGGCATACTATACCATTCTAGAAATCTAAGACAATTAGGAACAATTCTTATGTTGACCAGAAATTCATTTGAAATCTCCTTGAGGGGTAAAAAATGGGTTAGAAGTCAAGTCACTTTCACAGACAAAATTTCAGATACCTCAAATGACTTGTAACTTGCAAGGACCATAAATTGAGTTCTATAAATCTCCTTGATGTCTTCCACCACTCAAATTAAAGGTATTTAGATCCTCTACAAGTTTCATGTTGACCAAGGATCCATTTGAAGCTTTCATTTTGACTTATCCTGCTTGGAAATTTGACCTAAACTAGGGGATTTTACACAGAAACCCTAATTTAGAAACTCCTCTTCTCCTTGATTTCTCTTGAATTCTTCTTGGCATATCATCATATCCTTATTCTTCATTTCAAATGATGAACCCCACATCTCTTCAATAGCCCTTAATGCCTTTCAATCAGTCAATTGACCTAGAGTTGACCCAGGGTTGACCCAGATGAAACCCTAGTTGACTGTCTTCAACTGTGATTCTTATGATCATACCAATGACTTGTCTCCTTCTCCAAATGACTTTATAAGTCCTCCAAGATGTCTAGATACTCCCCATGCCCTCAATTCACAGCTCATACCTTCCTTGATGATCCCTAGGTACCCTCAGATAGGAGATGGATGCACTTGCTTGATCTATTAACTTCCCAGCTTTCAAATTCTTTCTGATGACTTGAATGAGATTGAATCAGGATAATAACCTCTTGATAGGCCTCTAGAGATGAGAATAATGATTGGTCCCCTGTTGGATGACTTACTATGCTTATGCTATGCGGATGGTTAGACTATGTACATGACTCTATATGACATTGAAACATAAACCAAGTGAATAAGGTTGGGCAAATTTTAGGGTGCAACACATGAAAGATCAGAGCAAACGTAGTTCGGGCCACGTACGACACAAGTCTGTTTTGATTGTTTTTATTCCTTCTGAAAAAGGGTTTTTTCTCCTGATTACGGTCCAAGCGGACAAAAAGGACGTTTTGATGAGTTCACATTCTTTTACGGAAGAAGTGTCTTTTATTGCGTTTGAAATATTTATTGTGTTTTTCTGTTTGTTTTGAGAAAGAAGAGACAGAACTCTAAACTATGGTTGCAAAGGGAATCACACTAACCTAATATTATCATGCATGGGTTAAGACCTAGTGTCTATCATGCTCCTCTCTTGCGCAGAGAGAAACAGAGATCCTAAGGGAATAGACGGAAACAGAAACAATAGCAATATAATAAAGTAGTAAAATGCATGGATGCAGCAATACAAGTGAGGCAAGGGAGTCCCACTCAACCTCGAACCTAGAAAACAATAGGCAAAAGTGAACAGAATTCACTTCTAACCCAGCAGGTTAAACAACAAACAATACAGTCAGGGAAAACCAATCAATACATCAGGAAAATAAACAGCAAAAAGAAACAGCATCAGCAGCTCTGATCAACATCTGACTTCAGGTCATCTCCAAACAGCTACAAGCTTCAGGCAAGCCTCAGTCTTTATCTTCACAGCCTTCAAGCAGGGTCTTTGTCTTCAATCTTCAAGCCTTCAGTCAAGGTCTCTATCATCAGTCTTCAGGGCTTTCCTTCAAGTCCCAATCTCCAAGCTGAGGAATCAATCACAAGAGTGAACGGGGTGTTAAGCAATTAGTTGACCACCAAAGGTGGCAAACATATTGCTATCAACACATAGGATATTTTCTCTCAAGAGTTCTATCTCTTAGACAATATCACCAAGCCTTCCAAAGGAAGGGGGTGAGGGTCTTAGAGAGACTCTGCATCACAGAGAGGGATGGAGGCAATCAAGACCTTCCATGTTTATGAATCAATTTGGCTACTCTAGAGCTCTGCCTAGCTCCTAAACCCTATAGCCTTCAACAGCTGCTAGCAAAGGATCTCTTCATCAACTCTGGAAGTTGGTCTTCAATCTCTTGATCTCCAAGGGCTTCATCATCACAAGTCTTCAGCTCTCCCAATCCCCAAGCAAACCCAATACCCCTCACAGATAAAATGAAATAACCCTAGAGAGGGCACACCACACAGTCAAACAAATATAAGCAGTATACTAATTGCAGCTGAATAGGGGAAACCTAGAAATTTCTAAGGGATCTATTAACTACCCATAATCCCTATAGTCCCATACCCCAAAGATTCAATCTACAACTCCTAAGGGAAATGATTTAATTCACCTATGTTATCTCCTAAACCCTAGTTTTGATCATGTTATTCACACCTAAACAAATCACCTAAAATTAAGTCCTAAAAATATGAACTAAATTTTATATACAAGCTAACATTCTATACTAATCAACCTAAAAAGAATGGATTAAAAATGTTAAAGCATCTAATCAAACCAAAATTAACAAATTCAAGCACTAAACAAAACATTATTTAATCATATTTAAAAGAAAAATATGCTAAAAATATAAAAACAAAATGAAATGTTAATTTTTTTATGTGATAATTTTCTTAACAAAATTATGAACAATATGCAAAAAGAACCAATTAAAATCATGCATTTTTCTATTTTTTATGATTTTTTAAAGAAATGAAATGAATTGAGAAAAAATTAACATGAGTTAATATGGCTGAGGGGTGCAGGGAGTAAGTAAACCAATTGAAATAAAAGGATGGGCCCAGACTGGGGGGCGCGCATAGCAAGCGCGTCTGGGCCCAATGCATTCAGAAAATATAACAAAAATTAAAAAAAGATGGAAACGGTGCCAATAGCAATTATGCTAGGTATAATCATGATTGGGCCTGCGTTTGGGGGTGCGAATATCATTAGAAACCTGAGCCCATCGGAAGAGATTTAATGAAACGGTGCGTAGCAACTTTGGAAGTTCCCTCCGTTTTCAGTTTTGAACCACAACCACACGATCAAGATCTGAGTCCAAGTCAACATGATCATCCAACGGCCTGGGGTCATCGTCTATCTCCAGCAAACCCTAGATTCAGAAAACCCTCACCATGCACGAATTTTATACTCCTCTGTTCTCCCTCCATTCTCCATGAAATCACACGCTATAAAAACCAAAAGTGATCTACTTCTTCCCCTCTACACAGCCATGCCAACCATTTCTCCTAAAACTCAACCACAAATCAAACCCGATAGGTGCAACATTCGGATTCCACCATTTTCACCTGTTATCAACCACTTCAATTCTTTCCAAATCTTATCCTAACGTAATCTACACTTCACACTGATCATTCTAAGCCATATATGCAAGATTATAGTGCAATATCCTTGATGTTATAAGCTCTAACAGTTTTGGTACACCATTGATAACCTCCATGAAACTTCTCCAAACTTTGTGAAATCAATCCTCTAACCTATCTTAACAGTTCTATACTAACAATTCCCTATGATTCTAACTAAATCATGCAATTCGAATAGGAACCTAACCTGGTGTAAATGGTGAAAACAGGTATGGAAATCCTTGAATCTGATGCTTGCAATGGTCTGAACTTGATCCACACACTCAAATCTTGATTCTGTATGCAAAGATTCTTGTTCAATCCTCTTGAATTCAGCAATCCCAAAGTTCTTGCACCTTGGATGATGAAGTTGTATGGCACGATTTCTCTTCAATTCAGCCAAATTCTTGTGTGAATTGTGATCCTTGAATGATCTAGATGATGATCAAATCAAGAAATGTGGAAATTGATGGAGATTTGATGAAGTTTGAGAGGTTTTGCAAAAATGGAAGAATTGTGTATAACTTGTGTTTTGATCACAATGATTCACCAACCATGGCATGAAGCCACTCAATGCAATATATAGATGTCATTGGAAAGTCCTAGAACCTTGGAGAAACTTCCCATGCACACTTTCCCTTGGATTTGGATTATGTAACTTCTTTTGTAAGTAACCATGCATAACTTCTAAATCTTGAACCAAACTCAAAATTATACTTTTTCCAATGTTCTTAAAACATTTTTTACAATCAAAATGACCTATAATTTCATCCCATTTGGCCAACTTATGAAAAATATCAATTTTAGGTCATTTTTTATTCATTAAATTCACGAATTTTGAAACCTTGAGCTATGAGCCTTTCCAATATTTCATGGTCACTTTTATAGACTCAAAATGTAATTTGGAACAAGTTTGATGTTGTGAAGTTTTCCATTTGAAGCTTTCTTGTATGAGTTTTGGGCATATGCTTGAAATGACCTGTAATTCTCAGATGACCAAAATACCCTTTGCTTGCCAAGACCATAAGTAGAGTTCCACAAATCATATGAAGGCATACCATACCATTCTAGAAAGATAATACAATGAGGAACAACGCTTATGTTGACTAGAAATTCATTTGAAATATCCTTGAGGGGTAAAAGTTGCTTGGAAGACAAGTAACTTTTACATACAAAATTTCAGATACCTCAGATGACCTGTAACTTGCAAGGACCATAACTTGAGTTATATAAATCTCCTTAATGTCTTCAACCACTCAAATTAAAGGTCTTGAGATCCTCTACAAGTTTCATGTTGGCCAAGGATCCATTTGAAGCTTGCATTTTGACTTATCTTGCTTGGATATTTGACCTAAATCAGGGGATTTTACACAGAAACCCTAATTTAGAAACTCCTCCTCTCCTTGATTTCTCTTGAATTCTTCTTGGCATATCACCATATCCTTATCCACATGCCAAATGATGAACCCCACATCTCTCCAATAGACCTTAATGCCCTTCACTCAATCAATTGACCTAGGGTTGACCTAGAGTTGACCCAGGTGAAACCCTAGTTGACTGTCTTCAACTGCAACTCTTGCGATCATATCAATGACTTGTCTCCTTCTCCAAATGACTTTCTAAGTCTTCCATGATGTCTATATACTCTCCATGCTCAATCCACAACTCATAACTTCTTTGATGATCTTCAGATACCCTCAGATAGGAGCTAGATTCACTGCTTGATCCACTGACTTCTTTAGCTTCAATTTCTTCTCTGATGACTTGAATGATATTGACCTTGAATAATAACCTCTTTATAAGCTCATAAAGATGAAAATAGTGCTTGATCCCTGTTGGATGATTTGCTATGCTATGCTATGCAGATGATTAGACTATGTACATGACTCTATATGCAAATGCTAATGATATTGAAACATAAACCAAGTGAATTAGGGTGAGCAAATTTTAGGGTGCAACAGCTGCCCCTATTCAAGAGACTTGGACCCGATTGGGTGAAGAGCGAACGACCTTCAAACATTCGAGGTACGAGACGGTTGAATACTAAGAACACGAAAATTTGCCAACCGCAGAAATAAGCTGCACCACTGCTTGGGGAACGACATTCATCAACTGAATCTAACTATTTACAGCAACCCACTGATCTCGTGCTGGGGATCATTTTCATCAGCCCGAAAAATGTTCTATCATCGAAGAAATTTGTCCACGTTAGGACTCCTGTTTTGTCAACACAAAGAAATCTCAACTAAAACTTGTCCACGTCAGGACTCCATCTGTCGTCAACCCGGAAAAATCTCAGCAACTTCGCTGGGGATAATTCGTCTGCACCTCATCAGAAATAAATCGTCCACGTTACGAATAAACTCTTCCACGTTAGGAATAACACCGTCCACGTAAGGAATCATCTCTTCTGTGTCTGTCCACGTCAGGACTAAACTCTTCCACGTAAGGAACACATCTTTTTTCCACGTTATGAATAACCTGTCCACGTTAGGACTAAACTCTTCCACGTAAGGAATACATCTTTCTTTCCACGTAAGGAATCAATCTTTCCACGTAAGGACTCCATCTTTCCACGTAAGGAATAACTCTCTCATCTTGATCTGTCCACGTTAGGACCCACCTTTCCACGTAAGGAATATATCGCTTTTCCACGTAAGGAATCAACTTCTTTCCACGTAAGGAATAAATTTCTTTCCAAGTAAGGAATAAACTTGTCCACGTCAGGACTCACGTTTCGCCTTGATTTGTCCACATCAGGACTCACCTCTTGCCTTGCTGAGGAAACAAAATTCGTCCACGTCAGGACTCACATCTCAACCTGCTGAAGAAAAACTTGTCCACGTCAGGACTCGCGCGTCTTCGACTTGCTGGGGAAATAAAGCTCGTCCCCGTCAGGCCACACACTTTGCCAGCACGAAGAAGAATAAATTTGTCCACGTCGGGACTCTCGTATCTTGTCATCACGAAGAACTATAAACTTGTCCACGTCAGGACGCACATTTCACCATTACGAATAAAGATATCTGCTAGAAATAAATGGTCCACGTCAGGACACCAACACGGAGAATAACCAATTTTGTCCATGTCAGGACTTCACATTCAATCAATACCAAGAAATCAAATCTGTCCTCGTTAGGACTAGCACACCTCATCAATGCGGGGAAATAAATTTGTCCCCGTTAGGACCCCCACTTCTCCAGCACGAAGAAAACCCGTCAATAAAATTGTCCACGTCAGGACTCATTCCTCCATTGGTCCCAACCCACAAACTTCTTAACACTGACGTTACAGCAACTTGAGGCGGACTCTATTGGGGATATCTGAAAACCAAACTACCGAACGCCTGTTTTGATAACCGGCGGCAGCCTCTGAAATTCTGATTCAGGAAACCCTTTGATGACAAATAACTCTGCTTGGGGACAAAGAGATATTTTGTCTACTAACTCTGGCGGGGAAAACAAGAGAAATTCACAAATAACTCTGTTCGGAGACAAAGAGAACCTCATCATGATAACTCTGTGGGGAATAATGCCAAAGCTGACACTTCATTGAATGTCTCACGTCGAGACCTCGAATGTTTAGTGATTTATTTGAGCAAGAGCTCTCTCCACCTGCAAGATAACAATACTTGAAACAAATGGTTGTCCAACCTGGTTTACGTTTCAAAATGCATATGTTTGACAATGACGCAATGCCCCATTCGACATGGGAATGTTGCGCGTTTTTATTTGGTGGATGCAAATATGACACTATATGCCAATGCAAATGCAGACTCGAACTGCTGGGGTACAGGAAACCGCTTCAGCAAAATAAATGCTGAAGACAATGCCGACTCCGCTGGGGATAACCAGGCGTCACAGAATTATTCCAGCAAAATAAATGCTGGAAGAGTGAAATCAACTCCGCTGGGAAATTGGGAACTTAAACAAGCACCTCATTGAAGTAACACCCTGCTGGGGAATATAACTCTGCTGGGGAATAGCAGATGTGCCCAGTATGATTGGGCTTCTGCTGGAGAGTGAACAGGTATCCTACGGTATTCTGACAAAATAAACGCCAGGATACACAACCAACTCTGCCGGGGAGAGTCTTAATCTTCGAGTTCCACTGGGAGGAAAAAACACTTGCTGGAAAGAGAACTCCACTGGGGATGGAATGATTCTCTTGGGGAAAATCAACTGACTCCGCTGGGGGAGAGTAAACGACCCTACTGGGAAGGGTAAACTGTCTGAATACAGCCTTACAATCTTGGAATCGCCAAATTCTGCTGAGGATAACCGACTTTGGGAGTATGTCCTTTGAATAAGCCACGACTAGCTGGGGAATTCGATCTTTCTTCAGTAAGGAACATTGCTATCTCAGTAGCGCGACCTGCGTGGGGATCGAGTCTTTCGTTACTGCAATCTTTTGATCGTCCTCTTCATACGGCTATGAACCCTGCAACAACACAAACAAGGCAAGACAAGTCTACGCAACCAAATCTATTCAGGTTAGCGTTAGTGACATTACTTTCAGTTAATTCAAAGTTTTAGCAATTATTGGCAAGGGCCAGTGACGTTATGCACATGCTAGTTTCATTAAACCTAGGCGTTTTATCATGCACAAAACAGTAAAGAACCAGCATCAAATACTGAATAACATATTTTATTGATTGGGCCCCTGAATGGGCGGAGTTTTTTGTACACGGGATGTAACTCCTGAAAAGAGGAAGTTACGCACAACAAATATACAAGTATGCACAAGAAGCATAAATATATTGACAAATTAAATTTGTACACATGTCGGCAACGGGATGCAGACGAACACCACGAGCTGATCCTCGTATGACTCGCCCGACTCTAATGCTTTCCTGGTATCCACTCTTCCGAAGAGATTGTATCTGATAATCGACCCCTCAGGTATATTCTCCCGCACCAAAGCTCAATGCAGTATCAAATTCGGACCGCAGTCATTTGCTTTTCAAATCCCTAACTTTTGCGTGAACCGCCCTTTACGGGTTTTCAGTTCACCGGGATACCCTTTTTTGCCGAAGCCGCCCAGTGTAGGTTTTCAACTTCGCGGGTGTACATTTTTTCAATTTTATCCCTAATTTTTGCCCGAACCTTTCATTCTGTTTTTGGTTCGCCAGGATGCCCCATTTTTGCCTGGACTCTCTTTTTTCTGTCCAGCGGGGTCAATTTTAAGCAAAGTATTTTTTAACTGCGTCCGAATTCACAGGCGACGTAAAGTCTTCACCGTCCATGGTGGACAACAACAACGCTCCTCCTGAAAAGACTTTTCTGACAACGTATGGCCCTTCGTAGTTAGGGGTCCACTTGCCCCTGTGATCTGCCTGCGGCGGGAGAATCCTTTTCAGCACAAGGTCGCCCGTCTGAAAGCTACGAGGATGTATCTTCTTATCAAATGCTTTCTTCATTCGGCTCTGGTATAAACGACCGTATGCTAGAGAAGCTAGCCTCTTCTCATCCATTAAACTCAGCTGGTTCAACCTGTCTTTCACCCATTCTGCCTCATCTAGTTGGACGTCTCGCAATACTCTCAGAGAAGGAATCTCAACTTCCAGTGGTAGCACCGCCTCCATTCCGTATACCAACGAGAACGGGGTTACCCCGGTTGATGTGCGTACCGTCGTACAATAACCGTGCAAAGAAAAAGGTAGCATCTCATGCCAATCCTTATAGGTCACCACCATTTTCTGAACGATCTTCTTTATATTCTTGTTGGCCGCTTCAACAGCGCCATTCATCTTGGGTCGGTAAGGGGAGGAGTTGTGATGTTCGATCTTGAAATTCTGACAGAGCTCCTTCATCATTTTGTTATTCAGGTTTGAACCGTTGTCAGTGATTATCCGTTCGCGGATTCCATATCGGCAAATGATATCTCTCTTGATGAATCTGGCCACCACCTGCTTAGTTACATTCGCATAAGACGCCGCTTCTACCCACTTGGTGAAATAATCGATTGCTACTAGAATGAACCGGTGCCCGTTAGAAGCCGTCGGCTCGATCTTTCCAATCATATCGATTCCCCACATCGAGAATGGCCATGGTGACGACATCACATTCAGAGGACTCGGAGGCACATGGATCTTATCAGCATAGATTTGGCACTTGTGGCACTTCCTCGCGAACTTGAAACAATCAGTTTCCATAGTCAGCCAAAAATAACCTGCCCGCAGCAGCTTCCTTGTCATAGCATGCCCACCAGCATGCGTACCAAAGGTACCTTCATGTATTTCCTCCATGAGCAACTTCGCCTCTTTTTCGTCTACGCAACGCAACAGCACCAAGTTGTGGTTCCTTCTGTATAAGACACCATCCGGATTCAAATAGAAATTACCCGCCAATCTCCTGAGAGTCTTCTGATCTTGACTGGATGCCCCAGCCGGATACTCTTTATTCTTCAGGAAATTAAGGATGTCAAAATACCATGGTTTATCGTCAGATGCTTCGTCAATGGCAAACACGAAGGCAGGTCTGTCAAGTCGAGAGATAACAATGCTGGGAGCCTCGTTCCAGAAGTTGACTTTGTACATGGAAGACAAAGGGCCAGAGCGTCAGCCATCTGATTCTCCGCTCGCGGTACATGATGCAATTCAACCTTGTCGAAGAAAGGCAACAACCTCCTTGCGTAGTTCATGTACGGTATCAAATTAGGCTGATGTGTCTCCCACTCCCCTTTTATCTGATTCACCACCAGAGCTGAGTCTCCGTATACGTCTAGATTTTTGATTCGCAAATCAATGGCTTCTTCAAGCCCCATGATACAAGCTTCGTATTCGGCTTCATTATTGGTAACTGCAAAGGTCAATCGAGCAGTAAACGGGATGTGCGACTCGTGTGGAGTAGTGATGATTGCCCCTATTCCGCTACCGTAAGCGTTTACAGCTCCGTCAAAGATCAACTTCCATTTGGAACCCAATTCTGGTCCTTCGTTTGGCAACGGCTCTTCACAATCTTTCATCTTTAGGTACATGATATCCTCGTCAGGAAAATCAAACCTCATCGATTGGTAATCTTCAATAGGCTGCTCAGCCAAGTACTCAGACAGTACACTCCCCTTTATAGCCTTCTGCGAGACATACTGGATGTCATATTCAGTCAAGACCATCTGCCAACGGGCAATTCTCCCTGATAAGGCCTGCTTTTCGAATACATATTTGATAGGGTCCATCTTCAAGATGAGCATGGTTGTATGATTCAGCATGTATTGCCTCAAACGCTTGGCGGCCCAGGCTAGCGCGCAACAAGTTTTCTCAAGCATTGAATATCGAGATTCACATTCAGTAAATTTCTTACTCAAGTAATAAATCGCATGCTCTTTTCTTCCTGTCTCGTCGTGTTGACCGAGAACACAACCCATACTTCCCTCAAGAACTGTCAAATACATAATCAAAGGTCTCCCTGCTACTGGAGGTATCAAAATAGGAGGCTCCTGCAAATACTGCTTTATTTTATCGAACGCCTTTTGACAATTTTCGTTCCACGTTACAGCTTGATCTTTTTTCAACAGCTTGAATAATGGTTCACACGTAGTCGTTAGGTGAGATATGAACCGGGCGATGTAGTTCAACCTCCCTAAAAACCCGCGCACCTGTTTTTCTGTTTTAGGCGTCGGCATCTCTTGTATTGCTTTTATTTTTGCAGGATCAACCTCTATTCCCTTTTCACTTACGATAAACCCCAGCAGTTTACCCGATCTTACACCGAAGGTGCACTTGTTAGGGTTCAGTCTCAGCCTGAACTTCCTAAGCCTTTTGAATAACTTCAGCAGATTCACCGGATGCTCTTCCTCCGTCTGGGATTTGGCAATCATATCGTCAACATAAACTTCGATCTCCTTATGCATCATATCATGAAAAAGAGTCGTCATTGCACGCTGATACATTGCCCCAGCATTCTTCAATCCGAAGGGCATCACTTTGTAACAAAATGTTCCCCAAGGCGTTATGAAAGTAGTCTTCTCCATGTCCTCTGGCGCCATTTTCATCTGATTATAGCCTGAGAAGCCATCCATGAAGGAGAATACGGAGTATTGAGCAGTGTTGTCAACTAGCACGTCGATATGAAGAAGTGGAAAATCGTCCTTTGGGCTCGCTTTATTTAAATCACGGTAGTCTACGCACATTCTCACTTTACCGTCTTTCTTTGGCACTGGTACAATATTAGCGACCCATGAGGGATATTTTGTAACAGCCAGGAAACCAGCATCCCACTGTTTTTGAACCTCCTCTTTAATCTTCACTGCCATATCGGGTCTAGTTCTGCGAAGCTTTTGCTTGACCGGCGGGCATTCTTCTTTCAACGGCAGACGGTGCACAACCATATCTGTATCAAGCCCAGGCATGTCTTCATACGACCAAGCGAACACATCACTATACTCTCTCAGCATTTCAACCAGTCTTCGCTTGATGTCGCTCTGCAGCGCAGCTCCTATACGTATGTTCTTTTCAACCCCTTCCGACCCCAGGTTAATGATTTCGATGACCTCTTCGTGAGGCAGAATGACTCTTTCCTCTTGCTTCACCAACCAAGACAATTCTTCGGGAACGTCACCATCTTCAACAATCTCTTCTTCGGCCTGAAATACCGGATGCTCAAAGTCGGGACGAGTCATAGGTGGTTCAAGGATGTCATCTGAAAATGTTATCCTGCAAAAGGAATGGTTAAATGCTTCAAAATGCGTATAAAGCGAATAACCACGTTGCCATTTTATTGTAAAATACAAAACAAGAAAAACAGAGATCGCAATATTTGCACATGAAAAACGCCTTTTATTTAATGATAAACACGCAATGTTCATAACAGCACATCCCTAAGCAAATCATGGTGCCCCGTGCAAGACATCAGATTGTTCAACAATTAAAAAACAAAGCATTACTGTTTAAGAGTCACAGGAATAATCTCCTGAATAGACCAGTTGCACAATCCCTGTCCTGGCACGCTCGGCTGAATCCAGGCGTCCATATCGCAATCGCTGTCTCCTTCGTCAGACTCCGAAGCAGCGTTGATGGTCTCATGGCATACTCCACCAGCAGTGATAGTTACTGGCCCTCTGAAACGGGGTGCCCCCACAGCAGGTGTTGATGACGACGGTTGATATCCCAACCCGAATCGGTCCATCTTCACAGGAATATCCAGCACTTTGCCCCAGCCCTTTGTCTCACCAGTCTCTACTAGAGCTTGAGCTTCCTTATATGACGAGACGGCTATCTCTGACGCTTTGCTCGGCCCGGGACCTTTGTCCTTGATGCGCAACCCTTCAAATGCCTGGCAGGGTGTTTCGTGAATCTCTCCATCGACCTCCACATATTTAAATGACGACAGATGGCTGACCAGGATGTCTTCTTCTCCGCATACGGTGACCACACTGTCTCCCACCATATATTTCAACTTTTGATGCAAGGTAGACGTGACTGCCCCAGCCCCATGGATCCAGGGTCGTCCGAGCAGGCAGCTATACGCAGGCTGGATGTCCATGATATAAAATTCAGTCGCGAAAACCTCCGGCCCCACCTGTAGAGGCAATGTTATCGATCCAAAAACTGTTCTTCGCGTACCATCAAACGCCCTAACCACCAAGTCACTGGGCGTGCACAGGATTCCTCTGACATCTAGCTTCATCATCGCTTTCTTGGGCAGCACATTCAAAGACGATCCGGTGTCGACCAATACATGCGACATGACTGATCCTCTACACTCCACAGAGATGTGCAATGCCATATTATGCTCCCTCTCTTTCGGGGTCAAATCAAAGTCGGTAAAGCCCAAGCTGTGGCCTGCGTTTACATGTGCTAACACTCCCTCCAGCTGATTCACGGAAACATCCTGGGGTACGAAGGAAGAATCCAGGACTTTCAGCAATGCATTTCTGTGCGCTTCAGAACACAATAGTAACGACAGGATAGATATCTTTGACGGCGTCTGTTGCAGATGCTCAACAATCTTATAATCACTTTTACGAATCAAGCGCATGAACTCTTCTACATCCTTCGATGCCGTTGCTTTTTCATTTGCTTGCACAGGGACATTTTCAACCATCTTTCCCTTTCCCTTCACCAGTCTTTCAGCCTCTACCTCAGGCGATATGAAGATCCTACCACTCCTTGTCATACCTCCGGTACCAACAACGTTATCTACAGTCTCAGCTGGCTGCTTATTAACATCAATTTTTATCCCATCACAATACACTTCCAACCCATAGGACCATGGGACTGCCTTGGTGCTCTCGTACGGGATTGGTCCGGCCTTAGTGATAGTGATCGGTGGTCGCTGGACCGGTGCCGTTATAGTGATTGTCTTTCGAGGAATCGTTACAGTGGCCACATCACTCTGATTATCTGCTAATACCCTTGCAGGCTCTTCGATTGCTGCTCGGTCAAACTGCAATGTACCACCATCTATTAGAGCCTGAATACCTTTCTTTAAGTCATCACCCCCCCCAGCTAGGGCCCAACACTCTAAACAATACTCGTCGCACCCTGGATAGACACCCCCTTGCAATAATCGGCTCTTTATTTCACACAATGGTGTCTTTAGATCATCCACATTCATAATCAAATTCAGACCTTCCTCAGTTAGAATGGCGTTTGCCCCATGGTTAGGCATGGGCTTCTACACTATATTCGGACCCGCCGTTCCAAAATTGATAGCCTTACTATCCAATAGATCCTGCACAACATGCTTAAATGCATGGCACCCCTCTACATCGTGGCCCGGAGCCCCAGAGTGGAATTCACAGTGCCTGCTTGCATCATAACCATACAGAGGAGTGCCTGTTATTGGTGCCAGAGTTCTCTTCTCCACCAAGTTCAAACCTAGCAACGTCTGTAACAGATCAACATACGTTGAAGGAGGCTTCTCAAACACTCTCCTTGGTTTACCCCCCTGGAATCTGCGCTGAGCAGGCTGTGCCCCCTGCTGCGGCTGCTGTTGCTGTTGCTGCTGTTGTTGTTGGAATGGTTGTTGCTGAAACAGAATAGTAACGCTTGCCACCTGCTGCGGCTGATTATACTGGTTTCGACCTCTGCCCCGGCCTCGGCCTCGGCCTCCAAACACTGCGCTTGCATCGCCCTGACGGCGCCCACCAAAAGCCTTTTTGTTACTGCCAGATGCAGTAGATTCCTCAGCTTGGAATCTTCCCTGTTTAATGTTGCTTTCAATCTTTTCTCCCATCAGAATTAAGTCTGAGAAACTGCCCAAAGATGTGTGAAACAACTTGTCATAAAACATGCCGGTGAATGTTCCAATGAACATGTCATTCATTTCCTTGTCCTCTAGAGGAGGATGTGTCGCTACTGCGAAAATCGGCGCCGGCTGAACAGAAGAGTCGCCACCGTGCGTTATTTATCCCACAGGAGGGAAAGGAAACGCTCAGAGTAAACCTCGCACAACACGGGAAAGGTATGGTCGTCGCAACCAAAACCTGGATTCGGGAGTCGGTTACGCAAGGGGAAGGTATTAGCACCCCTCACGTCCGTCGTACTCGACGGGATCCACGCTTGTTTTCGGGTATGGATTGTTATTCTATCTAAACTATGGGTCGAGGGTTAAAAAGAAAATAAAATGAAAATAAAAATGACTCGGCAAAGTATCGCACTTTATGCCTACGTATTCCCGCCTGGAATGAGAAATCAGAGTCAACGTAGTTCGCCTACCTACGGGAAAGGAGGGGAAGGTTGCTCGCTAGGATATCGCATCCTATGCCTACGTACTTTCATACAGCATGAAAGATCAGAGCAAACGTAGTTCGGGCCACGTACGACACAGGCTTGTCTTGGTTGATTTTATTCCTTCTGAAAAAGGTTTTCTGATCAACAGTCCCAGCGGACAAAAATGACGCTTTGATGAGTTCACATTCTTTTACGGAAGAAGTGTCTTTTATTGTGTTTGAAATCTTTATGTGTTTTTCTGTTTGTTTTGAGAAAGAAAGAGACAGAACTCTAACCTACGGTTGCGAAGGGAATCAGACTAACCTAATGTTATCATGCATGGGTTAAGACCTAGTGTCTATCATGCTCCTCTCTTGCACAGAGAGAAACAGAGATCCTACGGGATAGGCAGAAACAGAAACAAAAACAGGTATATACAGTAAAACAGTAAAATGCATGGATGCAACAGTACAAGCGAGGCAAGGGAGTCCCACTCAACCTCGAACCTAGAAAACAATAGGCAAAAGTGAACAGACTTCACTTTCAACCCAACAGGGTAAACAGCAAACAATACAGTCCAGAAAACCACTCAATACATCAGCAATGAAATACAGCAAGAAAATAAACAGCTTCAGCAGCTCTACATCACTAGCTGGCTTCAAGCAATCTCCAATCAGCTACAGGCTTCAACAAGCATCAATCTCCATCTTCATGGCCTTCAGGCAAGGGCTTTGATCATCTGTCTTCTATAAGCAATGGCTTTTCTTCAAGTCTCCAATCTTCAGGGATGAACATCAGTCAACAAGAGGAGAGGAATGTTAAACAGTAAATTGCCTACCAAGGGTGGCTCATTAACTGTTAACATTATGCAGACAGGTTTCTCTCAAAAGTTCTATCTTCCAAATACTTTCACTGATCCTTCCAAAGGAAGGAGGTGGATATTTGAAAGAGACTTTGAATCATAGAGAAAGGATAGAGGCAAACAAAGCCATCTATGTTTGAGAGACAAGCTTTCTAATCTAGGGCTCTGCCTAGCTCCTAAACCCTAGTTTCCTCAGCAGCTGCTAGCAAGAACCTCCTCCTCAACTCTGACAGTTGATCTTCAATCTCTGGATCTCCAATGGCCTTCATCTCCTCAAATCTTCAGCTCTCCCAAGTCCCCAGACAATCCCAATACCCAAGCAAGCAAGCAATAATCCCCAGAGGGCACACCACACCAGTCAATCAGATATATACAGAGTATTAATAGCAGTAGGGGAAGCCTGACTTTTTCTAAGGGGATCTAATAACTACCCATAGCCCCTATAGTCCCATAACTAAACTATTCAAACCCTAAGTCCTAAGGGAAAAGAATCAAATCTCCTAAGTCATCACCTAAAACCCTAGTTTTATCCATGTTGTTCAAGCTTACATTAAGCACCTAAAATTAATTTCTAAAAATGGGAACTAAAATGTATCTACAAGTTCAATGCCTAACCTAAACAACCTAAAAAGAATGGATGAAAAATATGAAAGTATCTAATAGAACAAAAATTAACAAAATCAAGTATGAAATGAAACCATTTAAAATGTTATTTATTTAGAAAATATGGGAAAAATATCAAATAAAAAATAAAATGCAATTTTTATTTTTTATAATTTTCTTGACATCCTAAAGAAAAATATGCAAAAAGAATGAATTAAAAATAATGATTTTTAGATTTTATATGATTTTTAGAAGATGCATGAAAAAATTAAAGAAAATAAAAGAAAATATAAAGAAATAAGATGGAGGGGGTGTGAAAAGCAAGAAAACCAAGTTAAACGCGTTGGGCTTATGAAATTGGGGGGTGTGGATAGCTATCTGAGCCCAATCCCCCCAATTAATGAAACGGTGCGTTTGGGATTTCAAATTCTCCCACCAAAACTCAGATCAAACGTGGGCCGTTCGATGATACTCCCAGTCAAGAGTCCAACCTCCATCGTACGGCTCTCCACCCTTCTTCAACCTCCAGCGCCTAGGGTTTCAGTCATGCACTCCATGCACGAAGGTTCCACCCACTCGTTCTCCATGCTTTCTTGATGAAAAATAACAACTCCAAGCCCTAAAATACTCTACAAAACTCAAGGAATCCATGTCTAATCCTAGTTTTCCCTAACTCTCATTGTACACTCCAAACAGAGAGCACGAAATTCAGGGCACACCATGCTTGCCTGAGGTTAAAGTTGCCAGAACTCAAACCTGATTATCCACAGATATTCTACATGCTTGCCTCATTATTCTATGCTTCATCACATTGATTATAACTCAACACACAGCTTATTCTCAAAGCCAACAGAAATGGCAACCTGTCATGGATCTCCACGAATCTATCCCTAAACTTCAAGAATTGATCCTCTAGGGTTTCTAAACAACATTATCCTAACCACATGATCTCTACCAGCCAGAATAGTGAGATTCGAAGAAGTTTACATACCTTGCACTTGATGATGGTGATGGTAGCTAGACCTCAATTCAACCTTTGATACTTGCTGAAAACGATCTCCAATGAATGAATATGCTTCTGTTTGCAATGATTTGTGCTTAATACTTGTGAATCATGCTATTCCATCCTTCATGCAAGTTGGAGTTTCAAACTGAATCTCTTCACACAGCCACGAATTCCCCCCAATCTCTTGTGCCAATTACTCCATGATGATAGTAGATGATGATAGTGACAGAAATCAGAATGATAGAGGATGTTTCAATGGGTTTTGGATGAAAATGCAACTTGGAGTGAAGAAGATAATAGGTATAATCCTTGATCAATTCAACCACTTCTTGATGTGAATCCTAGGGTTTGAATGATGATGATGATGATTCAATCCAAAGATGTGAGAATTTTGAGAGATTTGTAAGAGTTTGAGTATCTTATGGAAGAATAAGAAAATGGGTGAAAATGGAGATTTTTGACAAATGGGAGCACCAACCCTTGCATGAATCAGCTTGCATGAATATATAGGTTGCATTAGAACCTCCTAGAACATTGGAGAAATTTCCCTTACACTTTTCCCTTTCAATTTGGATTATGTTACTTTCAATTCATGCAACCATGGATAACTCACAAATTATGACCTAAGCTCAAAATTACACTTTAGCCAATGTTTTTAAAATGCCTTTTCCATTCAAAATGACCTATAATTTTGCATCATTTGGCCAAGATAAGAAAAATACCATTTTTTAAGCCATTTTCCTTCATTAACTTCACCAATTTTGAAACCTTGTGCTATGGACATTTCCAATTTTGAAACCTTGTCATTTGGAGCAAGTTTGATGTTGTAAGTGTTTCCATTTGAGGCCTCCTTGTATGAGTTTTGGACATAGGTTAAAATGACCTGTAATTCACAAATGACCAAAATACCCTTTGCTTGCCAAGACCATAAGTTGAGTTCCACACATCATATGAGGGCATACTATACCATTCTAGAAAGCTAAGACAATGAGGAACAATTCTTATGTTGACCAGAAATTCATTTGAAATCTCCTTGAGGGTTAAAAATAGCTTGGAAGTCAAGTCACTTTCACAGACAAAATTTCAGATACCTCAGATGACCTGTAACTTGCAAGGACCATAACTTGAGTTCTATAAATCTCCTTAATATCTTCCACCACTCAAATTAAAGGTCTTGAGATCCTCTACAAGTTTCATGTTGTCCAATAAGCCATTTGAAGCTTGCATTTTGACTTATTTTGCTTGGAAATTTGACCTAAACTAGGGGATTTTACATAGAAACCCTAATTTAGAAACTCCTCTTCTCCTTGATTTCTTTTGATTTCTTCTTAGCATATCACCATATTCTTCTCTATATGTCAAATGATGAACCCCACATCTCTCCAATAGCCCTTAATGCCTTTCAATCAGTCAATTGACCTAGGGTTGACCTAGGGTTGACCCAGATGAAACCCTAGTTGACTGTCTTCAACTGCAATTCTTGTGGTCACCTCAACAACTTGTTTTCCTCCACAAATGACTTTCTAAGCCTCTCATGATGTCTAGATGCTCTCCATGCCTTCCATTCACAGCTCACAACCCCCCTGTTGACCCTCAGATGCCCTCAGATAGGGGATAGGCTCAAGGCTTGATCTGCTGAACTCTCTGCTCTCAAATTCTTTTCTGATGACTTGAATGAGATGGAATTAGGATAATAACCTATTGATAGGCCTCTAGAGATGAGAATAATGATTGGTCCCCTGTTGAATGACTTGCTATGCTTATGCTATGCAGATGGTTAGTCTATGTACATGACTCTATATGCAGATGCTAATGATAATGAAAAATAAACCAAGTGAATAAGGTTGAGCAAATTTTAGGGTGCAACAGCTGCCCCTATTCAAGCGACTTGAACCCGATTGGGTGAAGAGCGAACGGCCTTCAAACATTCGAGGTACGAGACGGTTGAATACTAGGAACCCAGAAATTTGCCAACCGCAGACATAAACCGCGCTCCTGCTTGGGGAACGACATTCATCAGCTGAATATGACTGTTACGGCAACCCACTGATCTCGTGCGACCGTGCTGGGGATTCTTCTCATCATCCTGAAAAAGATTGAATCATCGGAAACTTCGTCCTTTGCTTGTCCACGTCAGGACTCTATCTGCTGTCAACACGAAGAGAGCTCAACTAAAACCTGTCCACGTTAGGACTTCGCTTGCTGTTAACCCAGAAAATCTCAACAACTCCGCTGGGGAATAATTTGTCTACCTTTCCATAAACTGAATCGTCCACGTTAGGAATAACACTCTTCCACGTTAGGAATAACCTCGTCTGGACCCGTCCACGTTAGGACTCCATCCTTCCACGTAAGGAACCACGTCTTCTTTCCACGTAAGGAAACCAATTTTCTTCTACGTAAGGAATACAATTCTCAATCTGTCCACGTGAGGACTCCAACCTTTCTGAATCTGTCCACGTCAGGACTAAACTTTCCATCTTTCCACGTCAGGAATCAATCTTCTTTCTATATCGATCTGTCCACGTAAGGACCCCAATCTTTCCGCGTAAGGAATCAACTTCTTTTCCACGTCAGGAATGCATCTCCTTCCACGTAAGGAATAAACTTGATACGTCCGCGTGAGGACTCGATCTTTCCGCGTAAGGAAACCCATTTTTCCACGTAAGGAATCTCATCTTTCCACGTAAGGAATAAACTTTTCATCTTTCCACGTCAGGAACTGAAACCTCTTTTCCCATGTAAGGAATAGACTTGTCCACGTCAGGACCCCTCTTTCGTCTTGATTTGTCCACGTTAGGACTCAGGCATCTTCGACCTGCTAAGGAAATAAGACTTGTCCACGTAAGGACTCACACCCTTGTCTGATCTGTCCACGTCAGGACCCATGCTTTGCCAACACGAAGAAAGATAACTGCTGAGAGGAACTGGTCCACGTCAGGACACCAACACAAAGAGTAATCACTTTTGTCAACGTCATGACCTCCCATTCCACCAATTTCGAGAACCCGAATCTGCCCACGTTAGGACTAACACACTTCACCAACCCGGGGAAATAAACCTGTCCACGTTAGGACGCCCACTTCTGAAGAAATCCCGTCAATATAGGAATAAGTTGTCCACGTCAGGACTTAGTTCTCCATTGATCCCCACCCACAAACTTCTTAGCACCAACGTGACAGCGACTTTGGGGCGGACTTTACTGGGGATATCTGGGAACCAAACTACTGGATGCCTGTTCTGGTGACCGGAGGCAACTTCTGAAATTCTGATTCATGAAGCCCTTTTGATGACAAATAACTCTGCTTGGAAATAAAGAGAACCTTATCCTGGTAACTCTGTGGGGAATACTGCCGAGCTGACATTATCATTGAATATCTCATGCCGAGATCTTGAGTGTTTGGTAGTTCATTTGAGCAAGTGCTCTCCCCACCTGCTGGGATACAGGAACCGCTTCAGCAAAATAAATGCTGAAGATAATGCCAACTTCGCTGGGGATAGCCAGGTGCTACAGAATTATTCCAGCAAAATAAATGCTGTAAGAGTGAAGTCGACTCAGCTGGTAAATTAGGAACTTAAACCAAACACCTTGTTGAAGTAGCATCCTGCTGGGGAATATAACTCTGCTGGGGAATAGCAGATGTGCACAGTACGATTGGATTTCTGCTGGAGAGTGAACTGATATTAGACAGTATCCCTGACAAAATAAATGCCAGGACCCACAACCAACTCTGCTGGGGAGAGTCTTAATCTTCGAGTTCTACTGGGAGGAAAGAACACTTGCTGAAAGGAGAGAACTCCGCTTCGGGGATACTATTCTCTCGGGGAAAATCCACTGACTCCGCTGGGGGAGAGTGAATGACCCTGCGGGGAAAGATGAACCTGTCTGAATACAGCCTTACGATCTTGGAATCGTCAATCCTTTTTTGCACAAGCTACGACTAGCTGGAGAGTTCGATCCTTCTTCAGGAAGAACCTGCATGACCTGCGCGAAGGCTGAGTCCTTCGTTATTGCAATCTTTCGATCATCTTCCTTGCACGGTTATGAAACCTGCAACAACACAAACAAGACAAGACAAGCCTATGCAACCAAATCAACTCAGGTTAGTGACGTTATTTTCAGTTAATTCAAAGCTTTAGCAACTGTTGGCAAGGGCCAGTGACGTTATACTCATGCTAGTTTCATCAAACTTGGGCGTTAATCATGCACAAAACAGTAAAGAACAGTGTTAAGTACTGAATAACGTATTTTATTGATTGGGCCCCTGAATAGGCGGAGTTTTGTACACGGGATGCAACTCCTGAAATGAGGAAGCTACACAAGGCAAATATACACGTACACAAGTATGCACAAGAAGTATAAATATTGACAACTTAAATTTGCACACATGTCGGCAACGGGATGCAGATGAACACCACGAACTGATCCTCCCATGACTCGCCCGACCCTAATGCTTTCCCGGTATCCCCACTTCTGAAGAGATTGTATCCGATAACTGGCTCCTCAAATATATTCTCCCGCATTGATGCTCATTGCAATTATCAAATTCGGACCGCAGTCATTTGCTTTTCAAATCCCTAACTTTTGCGTGAACCGCCCTTTATGGGTTTTCAGTTCACCGGGATACCCTTTTTTGCCGAAGCCGCCCAGTGTAGGTTTTCAACTTCGCGGGTGTACATTTTTTCAATTTTATCCCTAATTTTTGCCCGAACCTTTCATTCTGTTTTTGGTTCGCCAGGATGCCCCATTTTTGCCTGGACTCTCTTTTTTCTGTCCAGCGGGTCTATTTCAAGCAAAGTATTTTTTAACTGCGTCCGAATTCACAGGCGACGTGAAGTCTTCTCCGTCCATGGTGGACAACAACAACGCTCCTCCCGAAAATACTTTCCTGACAACGTATGGCCCTTCGTAGTTGGGGGTCCACTTGCCCCTGTGATCTGCTTGCGGCGGGAGAATCCTTTTCAGCACAAGGTCACCCGTCTGAAAGCTTCGCGGATGTATCTTCTTGTCGTACGCTTTCTTCATTCGGCTCTGGTACAAACGACCGTATGCTAGAGAAGCTAGCCTCTTCTCATCCATTAAGCTCAGTTGGTTCAATCTGTTTGTTACCCATTCTGCCTCGTCTAGCTGAACGTCTCGCAATACCCTCAGAGAAGGGATCTCAACTTCCAATGGTAATACCGCTTCCATTCCGTATACCAACGAGAACGGAGTTGCCCCGGTTGATGTGCGTACCGTCGTACGATAACCGTGCAAAGCAAAAGGTAGCATTTCATGCCAATCCTTATAGGTCACCACCATTTTCTGAACGATCTTCTTGATATTCTTATTGGCCGCCTCAACAGCGCCATTCATCTTGGGTCGGTAAGGGGAGGAGTTGTGATGTTCAATCTTGAAATTCTGACAGAGTTCCTTCATCATTTTGTTGTTCAGGTTTGAACCGTTGTCCGTGATTATCCGCTCGGGGATCCCATATCGGCAAATGATATCTCTCTTGATGAATCTGGCCACCACTTGCTTCGTTACATTTGCGTATGACGCCGCTTCCACCCACTTGGTGAAGTAATCGATTGCTACTAGAATGAACCGGTGCCCATTAGAAGCCGTCGGCTCGATCTTTCCAATCATATCGATTCCCCACATTGAAAATGGCCAAGGCGATGACATCACATTTAGAGGACTTGGAGGCACATGGATCTTATCAGCATAGATTTGGCACTTGTGGCACTTCCTCGCAAACTTGAAACAGTCAGTTTCCATAGTCAGCCAAAAATAACCTGCCCGCAGCAGGTTTCTCGTCATAGCATGTCCCCCAGCATGCGTACCAAAGGTACCTTCGTGTATTTCCTCCATGAGAAGCTTTGCCTCTTTTTCGTCTACACAACGCAACAGCACCAAATCGTGGTTCCTTCTGTATAAGACGCCATCCGGATTCAAGTAGAAATTACCCGCTAATCTCCTGAGAGTCTTCTGATCTTGACTGGATGCCCCAGCCGGATACTCTTTATTCTTCAGGAAATTGAGGATATCGAAATACCACGGTTTGTCATCAGATGCTTTGTCAATAGCAAATACATAAGCTGGCCTGTCCAACCGAGAGATAGTGATTTGGGGAGCTTCGTTCCAGAAGTTGACCTTGTACATGGAAGACAAAGTGGCCAGAGCGTCAGCCATTTGATTTTCTGCCCGCGGCACATGATGCAATTCAACCTTGTCGAAGAAAGGCAATAATCTCCTTGCATAATTCATGTAATGTATCAAGTTGGGCTGCCGTGTCTCCCATTCCCCTTTGATCTGATTCACCACCAGAGCTGAGTCTCCGTATACGTCCAGGTGTTTGATTCGCAAATCAATGGCTTCTTCAAGCCCCATTATACAAGCTTCGTACTCAGCTTCATTATTGGTAACGGCGAAGGTCAATCGGGCGGTAAACGGGATGTGCGACCCGTGTGGCGTAGTGATGATTGCCCCTATTCCACTACCATAAGCATTCACAGCGCCGTCAAATATCATCTTCCATTTGGAACCCAACTCTGGTCCCTCGTCTGGCAACGGCTCTTCACAGTCTTTCATCTTTAGGTACATCATATCCTCGTCAGGGAAATCAAACCTCATCGATTGGTAATCTTCAATAGGCTGCTCCGCCAGATACTCAGACAACACACTCCCCTTTATAGCCTTCTGCGAGACGTATTGAATATCATATTCAGTCAAGACCATCTGCCAACAGGCGATTCTACCTGACAACGCCTGCTTTTCAAATACATATTTGATATGATCCATCTTCGAGATGAGCATGGTTGTATGATTCAGCATGTACTGCCTCAAACGCTTGGCGGCCCAGGCTAGCGCGCAACAAGTTTTTTCCAGCATTGAATATCGAGATTCGCAATCTGTAAATTTCTTACTCAGGTAATAGATCGCATGCTCTTTTCTTCCTGTCTCGTCGTGTTGACCGAGAACACAACCCATGCTTCCCTCAAGAACCGTCAAATACATTATCAAGGGTCTACCTGCCACCGGGGGTATCAAAATACTGCTTTATTTTATCGAACGCCTTTTGACAATTTTCATTCCACGTTACAGCTTGATCTTTCTTCAACAGTTGAATAATGGTTCACACGTGGCCGTTAGGTGAGATATGAACCGATCAATGTAGTTCAACCTCCCTAAAAACCCGCGCACCTCTTTCTCTGTTTTAGGCGTCGGCATTTCTTGAATTGCTTTTATTTTAGCAGGATCGACCTCTATTCCTCTTTCGCTTACGATAAACCCCAGCAGTTTGCCCGATCTCACCCCGAAGGTGCATTTGTTAGGGTTCAGCCTCAGCCTGAACTTCCTAAGCCTTTTAAATAACTTCAGCAGATTCCCCAGATGCTCTTCCTCCGTCTGGGATTTGGCAATCATATCGTCAACATAAACTTCGATCTCTTTATGCATCATGTCATGGAAAAGAGTCGTCATCGCACGCTGATATGTTGCCCCAGCATTTTTCAAACCAAAGGGCATCACTTTGTAGCAAAATGTTCCCCAAGGCGTTATGAAAGTGGTTTTCTCCATATCCTCTGGCGCCATTTTAATCTGATTATAGCCTGAAAAGCCATCCATGAAGGAGAATACGGAGTATTGAGCAGTATTATCAACTAACACGTCAATATGAGGAAGTGGAAAATCGTCTTTTGGGCTTGCTTTATTCAAATCTCTATAATCCACGCACATTCGAACCTTGCCATCCTTCTTGGGCACTGGTACGATGTTGGCAACCCATGAAGGATACTTCGTCACAGCCAGGAAACCAGCGTCCCACTGTTTCTGAACCTCCTCTTTGATCTTCATTGCCATATCTGGTCGAGTCCTACGAAGCTTTTTTTTGACCGGCGGGCAATCTTCTTTCAATGGCAGGCGATGCACAACCATATCTGTATCAAGCCCCGGCATATCTTCATATGACCAAGCGAATACGTCATTATACTCCCTGAGCATTTCGACCAGTCTTCGCTTGATATCACTTTGCAGTGCGGCTCCGATACGAATATTTTTCTCAACCCCTTCCGACCCCAAGTTGATAATTTCGATGACCTCATCATGAGGCAGAATGGCTCTTTCCTCTTGCTTCACTAACCAAGACAGTTCTTCAGGAATGTCACTATCTTCGACAACCTCTTCTTCGGCCTGAAATACCGGATGCTCAAAGTCGGGACGAGTCATAGGTGATTCAAGGATGTCATCTGAAAATGTTATCCTGCAAGAGGAATGGTTAAGTGCTTCAAAATGCGTATAAAGCGAATAACCACGTTGCCATTTTATTGAAAAATACAAAACAAGAAAGACAGGGATTACAGTATTTGCACATGAAAAACGCCATTTATTTAATGATTAACACGCAATGTTCATAACAACACAACCCTAAGCAAATCATGATGCCCCGGGCAAGACATCAGATTATTCAACAATTAATAAAGCGAAGCATTACTGTTTAAAAGTCACAGGAACAAGCTCCTGAATAGACCAGTTGCATAGTCCTTGTCCTGGCGTGCTTGGCTGAATCCAGGCATCCATATCACAGTCGCTGTCTCCTTCATCAGACTCCGAAGCAGCATTGACAGTTTCATGACACACCCCACTGGCAGAGATGGTGATTGGCTTTCTGAAACGGGGTGCCCCCACGGAAGGAGTTGATGACGACGATTGGTACCCCAGCCCGAACCGGTCCATCTTCACGGGAATGTCCAGCACTTTGCCCCAGCCCTTGGCTTCTCCTGCTTCCACTAGAGCTTGAGCTTCTTTATACGATGAGACGGCTATCTCTGGCACTTTGCTCGGCCCGGGACCCTTGTCCTTGATGCGCAAACCTTCGAATGCCTGGCAGGGCGTTTCGTGGATCTCTCTGTCGACTTCCACATATTTAAATGAAGATAGATGGCTGACGAGGATGTCCTCTTCTCCGCACACGGTGACCACGCTGTCTCCGACCATATACTTTAACTTCTGATGCAGGGTGGACGTGACTGCCCCCGCCCCATGAATCCAGGGTCTTCCAAGCAAGCAACTGTACGCAGGCTGTATGCCCATGATATAAAACTCAGTTGCAAACACCTCCGGCCCCACCTGTAGAGGCAATGTGATTGATCCAAAGACTGTTCTCCGCGTGCCGTCAAATGCTCTGACTACCAAATCACTGGGTGTACACAAAATTCCTCTAACATCCAGCTTCATCATTGCCTTCTTGGGCAGCACATTCAAAGACGATCCGGTGTCAACCAATACGTGCGACATTACTAATCCTCTACACTCGACAGATACGTGCAGCGCCATATTGTGATCTCTTCCTTTCGGAGTCAAGTCAAAATCAGTAAAGCCCAAGCTGTGGCCTGCATTCACATGTGCCAATACTCCTTCTAGCTGGTTCACGGAGACGTCTTGGGGTACAAAAGAAGTATCCAGGACTTTCAGCAACGCGTTTCTGTGAGCTTCCGAACACAACAGCAATGACAGGATAGATATTTTGGACGGCGTCTGCTGCAGATGCTCCACAATCTTATAATCACTTTTTCGAATCAAGCGCATGAACTCTTCTACGTCTTTCGATGCCGATTCTTTGTCACTTGCTTGCGCTGGGACATTCTCAACTGCTTTCCCTTTTCCTTTCGCTAGTCTTTCGGCCTCCACTTAAGGGGATATAAAGATCCTACCACTCCTTGTCATGCCTCCCGACCCAACAACATTATCCACAGTCTCGACTGGCTGTTTATCAACATCAATTTTTATTCCGTCACAATATACTTCCAACCCATATGACCATGGGACTACTTTCGTGTTCTCGTACGGGATCGGCCCGGCCTTAGTTATGGTAATCGGTGGTCGTTGAGCTGGTGCCGCGATAGTGATCGTCTTCCGAGGGATCGTTACAATGGCCACATCAGTCTGATCATATGCTACTGCCCCTGCGGGCTCTTCAGTTGCTGCTTGATCAAACTGCAATATGCCTTCATCAATTAAAACCTGAATGCCCTTCTTCAAATCACCACACCCCCCGGCTAGGGTCCAACAGTCTAAGCAATACTCGTCACATCCCGGGTAAACACCCCCTTGCAACAATCGGCTCTTTATCTCGCTCAGTGGCGTCTTTAAATCTTCAACATTCATAATCAGATTCAACCCTTCCTCAGTTAGAATGGAGTTTGCCCCATGATTAGGCATGGGTTTCTGCACTATATTCGGACCTGCCGTTCCGAAATTGATAGTCTTATTGTCCAAAAGATCCTGCACAACGTGCTTAAAAGCGTGGCAACCTTCTATATCGTGGCCCGGAGCCCCAGAATGAAACTCGCAGTGCCTGCTTGCATCGTAGCCAAACGGGGGAGCTCCCGTTATTGGTGCCAGAGTTCTTTTCTCTACTAGATTCAATCCCAACAATGTCTGCAGTAAATCAGCGTAGGTTGAGGGAGGCTTCTCAAACACTCTTCTTGGTTTACTACCCTGGAATCTTCGCTGAGCTTGTTGTGCCCCCTGCTGAGGCTGCTGCTGCTGTTGCATTGGCTGCTGCTGAACCGGTTGTTGCTGGAGTGGTTGCTGTTGATACGGGATAGTAACACTTGCCACCTGCTGCGGATGACGATATTGACCTCGTCCCCTGCCTCGGCCTCGGCCTCGGCCTCCAAATACTGCGCTTGCCTCGCCCTGACGGCGCCCACCATAAGCTTTCCTATTACTGCCGGATGCAGTTGATTCCTCGACTTGGAACTTTCCTTGCTTAATATTACGTTCAATCTTTTCTCCCATCAGAATCAGGTCTGAAAAACTGGCCAGAGACGTGTGAAACAACATGTCATGAAACAGACCTGTGAATGTGCCGACAAACATGTCATTCATTTCCTTATCTTCTACAGGAGGACGGACCCTGGCAGCCATATCGCGCCACCTTTGCGCGTACTCTTTAAAACTCTCCCCCTTCTTTTGCGACAGCCCGGCCAACTGGACCCGATTGGGTGCCAAGTCGCTGTTATACTTGTAGTGAACTACAAATGCCTCTGCTAATTGCTTCCACGTCTTGATGTCAGTTGGCTCCAACCCCATGTACCACTCTAGGGAAGGGCCCGACAGACTATCCTGAAAGAAATGCATTAGCATTCTTTCATCAGTTGAGTATGCAGACATCTTTCTGTAATAAGCTCGTACATGCACTTTTGGACATGTGTCTCCTTTATACTTGTCAAACGCAGGAGCTTTGAATTTAATTGGCACCCTCAAGCCAGGTACCAGCCCTATTGTTGCCATGTCCAAACCCACAGCACTTTGGTTTAGGACTCCCCTCATCTGCTCTTCCAGCATTCTGATCTTCTGGGAATCATCCATCGGCCCTTCGAAACCTCCGCCGGAGAAAGCGTCCTCCTGCTGATCTTCTTGCCACATACCGTTTCCAGCCCCATACCCATCATATCCATTATTACGTCCAGCTCTGATCTGATTCATCCCCGGACCTCGGCCTCTGTTGCCGTACCCTTGAACACCTCCAGCAGGACCAAAAGCCATAAATCCAGTACCGTTCCCGTTTCCAAAGCCTCCGTAACCCTGATTGGTCGCGCCATAACCGTCTTGCCCAAAGCCTTGAGCATTAAAGCCATACTTCCCAGTGTTATCGAATCCCTGATTGTTGAATCCGAATCCAGCATTGACGAAGCCGTTGCCTCCCATATTATCTCCCAAATTGACATCACCCAGCCCAACATTATGGACAGCAGTCTCATTTCCAACCCCGACGTTACCATTTACAGCAGCGGTAGCGTTGTTGACATTAGCAGCGGGTATATTGACTATAGGTGGAGCCACTGGCGTGGGAGTGCCGTCTCCATGAACAGTATCGACCCGTACAGACTGATGATCCTCGTTACTATGACCAGCGTTTCGAGCCAACAGAGGTTGGACCATGGCCTGCAAATTCTCCTGTCCTTTCGCAATAGCTTCCATGGTCTGCATGAAGAGAGCGAGCTTCTCGCGCACATCTTGCATCTCGTTCTGCATTTGATCCATGATTCTTCGATAGTTGGTGCGGGTAGAATAGCGGTGCGGGTGCTGATCTGCAATCCTGAAAAGTACCTGTTACAGAGCAGGACATAAGACCCTTATTCAAAGATTACCTGCAATGCAATATGAATGCAATGCAATGTGTCTGTGCATTAGGGAAATTCATTCCCCCAGTTCTAGTGTGAAGGTGCCGGTGTAGTGACAGTGTTGACAATAGGAATATCGGAGCTGAATCATAGAAAGCCTCATATATTGCTGAGAAAACCCGAATACAATGTCGCTGAAAGTACGATAAGAAGGCATGACCTCGACCAACAACCCTGGTGATGGTCAGCACTTATGCAAATAAAGCGTACAAGTTACTACAAGTTACTACATGAAATGATCAAATCCTCCCGAAAGTCTGGTACTCTTCTATCAACTTCTTGGTCTCTGGGTGACTTGGTCGATCAAGCAGCCCCTCAACAAGTTGGTTTCTCTTCTTAAGAACACGGCGCACGTCTTCAGCAGTTTCTTCCCATGTTGCTTCTCCGAAGCAATCTTCTAGCTTTCGCTTCTGAGACACCGCTTCATCTCTGGATTTGATTGCCTTGTTCAGTGCATGCTGGACACTATACCGGGTCATCACTTCTTCCTCACACTTCTTGATGCTAGACTTCAACTTCTCTTCGAGGTCGGAGACTTGCTGCTTCAGCTTATCTTCTCTTATCTTATTGTTGGTGAGAGTAGCATTCCAAGTCTTATTGCAAGAGGAGATTTCTCGGTGTGCTGCGTCGAGTGCCTTCTTTTGGCTTCCAGCATGTCATGGGAGCTTCTGAACTCTTGCCCCAGACGTTCGCGCTTCTTCCTCTCCTCAGTCAACTCAGCCCCTAATCTGTTCATTAGCTCAATTTGTTGTTGGAACGCATATACGGCCTTGTTTTTCTCACTGCGTACCTGGGCTAACTCTTGCTCTAACCCTTCATTGATCTTCATCAAGGCTTCTTTTTCTTTCACAACTTGCTCGTAGGCTTTCCGAGAAACAGTGGTTGGCGCTGCTACTGGAATAGGAACAAGGATTGGTACATCTGGGAATGGCATCCGCAACCGACTTGCTCTCTCCTGGATCCAAACCCTGTAAGGTGCATAGGCCTGACAGTCATTCTTTCCTAACAACGGCTTCCCTCTGCGGTTAATACGCGTCCAGGCATGTTGCAATTTGGCTACTAACTCCCCCTTCACGTCACCTGTGAAGTACAGAGATTCCTGTACTTCTTCCTCCTGAGGTGGATTCTTCAGCGCATATCCGAACTGACGAATGAATAGAGAAGGGTTGTAATTGATACACCCTTTTCTTCCTATCAGCGGTACATTAGGGTACCCAGAACAACTGAAGATGAGCTCAGATCCCAACAGGTCTCGATCAAACCACACAATGTCTTCGGAATATAGCCTCATCAGGCGCTCTGACCAACTGGCTGAGGTTGCGCTGTCTACAAATGGTCCCTTCATGGGGAGATGACTTTTGAACCACATATTTAATAGAGGAGCACAGCAGTAAACAACTTTTCCCCTTCGGTTTTCGTTCTTGTAGTGCAAGGAGTGGTAGAAGTCTCCGATCAACGTTGGCACTGGGTTGCCTGCAGCAAACAGATGGAAAGCGTCCAGGTCCACAAAGTTGGGCAAGTTAGGAAACAGCACAATTCCATAAATGCATAAAGCCAAAATAGCATTGAAAACCACCCAACAACCGTTCTTGGCGTACTCTTGAGCCTTGCCAACCAGAAAATCCAGAGGGAAACCGGGAACCCCGAGCCAAGAAGTCACTAACAACTCAGCAGCATTCATATGCAAGGCTTTGGCTAAGTCCTCCAGCTTGGGCTCAGCAGCAGAGTGGATAAAGGGAACCTTGTTCTGCACGGGAAGCTCAGTAAACTCCACATACTCCTCAATGGTAGGTCCTAGAATGAAGTCAGCAAAAGTAAAGCATCTCAATGCGGGGTCATAGAACTGCATCAAGGTGTATAGCCCGTTCATCTCATCAGCCGTGGGCTTGCAGACTAATCTCAGTAATCTTCCATGACTCATTCTAAAGCTTCTCCTAACCTCCTCATCAGCGAGAGATATCAGACCAAGCAAAGAAGTAATATCAGGTGAAGGCAGCTTATACGCAACTGTCTTCCTCAAACCAGCCATAATCAATACTCAGAAGTCTGGGCACTAGAACCGGGGAATATGCAAATGCACCTGCAGCACAGACACACGTTAGTGGAATGCAAGTGGTAATGGATATGCAGGCAATGCAATGCAAGTAACATGCAACAGGGACCAAAGCTGTAGCTGAATGGCCTGAACCCAATCAAGAAAGGTCTCAGATAGACCATCCAGAAGTCATCAAACCCTGGTCTCAGATAGACCTAAAACAAAGCTCCAATACTGGTCTCTGGCAGACCTCAAACCATAACTCCAACTGGTCTCTGGTAGACCTCAGAACACATCTCCAAATGGTCTCTGACAGACCTCCTAACTCTCCATAAATACCCAGGATCTCTGATCAAGAAATAACCGGTAGTCTGAAGGTCTAGTTACCTGCATAACCCCAAACCCTCTCACAGGTGGATGTCCTAGTAACTGACGAAGGTATGGCATCCTATGCGGTCGTCGGTGTCACAGACTTTCAGGGTTGATGATACAATTCCCAGAAGGAGTGGCATCATCAAATCCTGAAGAGGCCTCACTTAGCCAACTTCCAAATGATCGGTTCCCGGAGTCGACAATTCAGCTGACCAACAACCCCTTCGACCCAAAGGGTAGAAAAAGAAGCCAACCAGAAGAACCTCGTCCGAGTGTAGATTTCATGAGACACTAATGCAAGCAAAGTCGGCACGCGCCCACTACTTTCTACTCTAATTCTAGGTGCACTCAAGCCCAGGTCCGGCTTATCTCTCAATCATAGAACCACCCATCACCCCCAATACAGCAATAACAATCAATATATATAATGCTGAAAATAAAGGTCAGAAATATAAATCCATACAAAATCCTCGACGGGAAAACAAGCGTTAGGATTGACTCTCTTAAGGGACGTTGGATCCCAAATGCATAAGAACCATCGCAGTCCTTAGCAGCCAGGGGACGTTGGATCCCCAGCAGAGTCGCCAGCTGTCGCTACTGCGAAAATCGGCGCCGGCTGAACAGAAGAGTCGCCACCGTGTGTTATTTATCCCACGGGAGGGAAAGGAAACGCTCAGAGTAAACCTCGCACAACACGGGAAAGGTATGGTCGTCGCAACCAAAACCTGGATTCGGGAGTCGGTTACGCAAGGGGAAGGTATTAGCACCCCTCACGTCCGTCGTACTCGACGGGATCCACACTTGTTTTCGGGTATGGATTGTTATTCTATCTAAACTATGGGTCGAGGGTTAAAAAGAAAATAAAATGAAAATAAAAATGACTCGGCAAAGTATCGCACTTTATGCCTACGTATTCCCGCCTGGAATGAGAAATCAGAGTCAACGTAGTTCGCCTACCTACGGGAAAGGAGGGGAAGGTTGCTCGCTAGGATATCGCATCCTATGCCTACGTACTTTCATACAGCATGAAAGATCAGAGCAAACGTAGTTCGGGCCACGTACGACACAGGCTTGTCTTGGTTGATTTTATTCCTTCTGAAAAAGGTTTTCTGATCAACAGTCCCAGCGGACAAAAATGACGCTTTGATGAGTTCACATTCTTTTACGGAAGAAGTGTCTTTTATTGTGTTTGAAATCTTTATGTGTTTTTCTGTTTGTTTTGAGAAAGAAAGAGACAGAACTCTAACCTACGGTTGCGAAGGGAATCAGACTAACCTAATGTTATCATGCATGGGTTAAGACCTAGTGTCTATCATGCTCCTCTCTTGCACAGAGAGAAACAGAGATCCTACGGGATAGGCAGAAACAGAAACAAAAACAGGTATATACAGTAAAACAGTAAAATGCATGGATGCAACAGTACAAGCGAGGCAAGGGAGTCCCACTCAACCTCGAACCTAGAAAACAATAGGCAAAAGTGAACAGACTTCACTTTCAACCCAACAGGGTAAACAACAAACAATACAGTCCAGAAAACCACTCAATACATCAGCAATGAAATACAGCAAGAAAATAAACAGCTTCAGCAGCTCTACATCACTAGCTGGCTTCAAGCAATCTCCAATCAGCTACAGGCTTCAACAAGCATCAATCTCCATCTTCATGGCCTTCAGGCAAGGGCTTTGATCATCTGTCTTCTATAAGCAATGGCTTTTCTTCAAGTCTCCAATCTTCAGGGATGAACATCAGTCAACAAGAGGAGAGGAATGTTAAACAGTAAATTGCCTACCAAGGGTGGCTCATTAACTGTTAACATTATGCAGACAGGTTTCTCTCAAAAGTTCTATCTTCCAAATACTTTCACTGATCCTTCCAAAGGAAGGAGGTGGATATTTGAAAGAGACTTTGAATCATAGAGAAAGGATAGAGGCAAACAAAGCCATCTATGTTTGAGAGACAAGCTTTCTAATCTAGGGCTCTGCCTAGCTCCTAAACCCTAGTTTCCTCAGCAGCTGCTAGCAAGAACCTCCTCCTCAACTCTGACAGTTGATCTTCAATCTCTGGATCTCCAATGGCCTTCATCTCCTCAAATCTTCAGCTCTCCCAAGTCCCCAGACAATCCCAATACCCAAGCAAGCAAGCAATAATCCCCAGAGGGCACACCACACCAGTCAATCAGATATATACAGAGTATTAATAGCAGTAGGGGAAGCCTGACTTTTTCTAAGGGGATCTAATAACTACCCATAGCCCCTATAGTCCCATAACTAAACTATTCAAACCCTAAGTCCTAAGGGAAAAGAATCAAATCTCCTAAGTCATCACCTAAAACCCTAGTTTTATCCATGTTGTTCAAGCTTACATTAAGCACCTAAAATTAATTTCTAAAAATGGGAACTAAAATGTATCTACAAGTTCAATGCCTAACCTAAACAACCTAAAAAGAATGGATGAAAAATATGAAAGTATCTAATAGAACAAAAATTAACAAAATCAAGTATGAAATGAAACCATTTAAAATGTTATTTATTTAGAAAATATGGGAAAAATATCAAATAAAAAATAAAATGCAATTTTTATTTTTTATAATTTTCTTGACATCCTAAAGAAAAATATGCAAAAAGAATGAATTAAAAATAATGATTTTTAGATTTTATATGATTTTTAGAAGATGCATGAAAAAATTAAAGAAAATAAAAGAAAATATAAAGAAATAAGATGGAGGGGGTGTGAAAAGCAAGAAAACCAAGTTAAACGCGTTGGGCTTATGAAATTGGGGGGTGTGGATAGCTATCTGAGCCCAATCCCCCCAATTAATGAAACGGTGCGTTTGGGATTTCAAATTCTCCCACCAAAACTCAGATCAAACGTGGGCCGTTCGATGATACTCCCAGTCAAGAGTCCAACCTCCATCGTACGGCTCTCCACCCTTCTTCAACCTCCAGCGCCTAGGGTTTCAGTCATGCACTCCATGCACGAAGGTTCCACCCACTCGTTCTCCATGCTTTCTTGATGAAAAATAACAACTCCAAGCCCTAAAATACTCTACAAAACTCAAGGAATCCATGTCTAATCCTAGTTTTCCCTAACTCTCATTGTACACTCCAAACAGAGAGCACGAAATTCAGGGCACACCATGCTTGCCTGAGGTTAAAGTTGCCAGAACTCAAACCTGATTATCCACAGATATTCTACATGCTTGCCTCATTATTCTATGCTTCATCACATTGATTATAACTCAACACACAGCTTATTCTCAAAGCCAACAGAAATGGCAACCTGTCATGGATCTCCACGAATCTATCCCTAAACTTCAAGAATTGATCCTCTAGGGTTTCTAAACAACATTATCCTAACCACATGATCTCTACCAGCCAGAATAGTGAGATTCGAAGAAGTTTACATACCTTGCACTTGATGATGGTGATGGTAGCTAGACCTCAATTCAACCTTTGATACTTGCTGAAAACGATCTCCAATGAATGAATATGCTTCTGTTTGCAATGATTTGTGCTTAATCCTTGTGAATCATGCTATTCCATCCTTCATGCAAGTTGGAGTTTCAAACTGAATCTCTTCACACAGCCACGAATTCCCCCCAATCTCTTGTGCCAATTACTCCATGATGATAGTAGATGATGATAGTGACAGAAATCAGAATGATAGAGGAAGTTTCAATGGGTTTTGGATGAAAATGCAACTTGGAGTGAAGAAGATAATATGTATAATCCTTGATCAATTCAACCACTTCTTGATGTGAATCCTAGGGTTTGAATGATAATGATGATGATTCAATCCAAAGATGTGAGAATTTTGAGAGATTTGTAAGAGTTTGAGTATCTTATGGAAGAATAAGAAAATGGGTGAAAATGGAGATTTTTGACAATTGGGAGCACCAACCCTTGCATGAATCAGCTTGCATGAATATATAGGTTGCATTAGAACCTCCTAGAACATTGGAGAAATTTCCCTTACACTTTTCCCTTTCAATTTGGATTATGTTACTTTCAATTCAAGCAACCATGGATAACTCACAAATTATGACCTAAGCTCAAAATTCCACTTTAGCCAATGTTTTTAAAATGCCTTTTCCATTCAAAATGACCTATAATTTTGCATCATTTGGCCAAGATAAGAAAAATACCATTTTTTAAGCCATTTTCCTTCATTAACTTCACCAATTTTGAAACCTTGTGCTATGGACATTTCCAATCTCTCATGGTCACTTTTCTAGACTCAAAATGTCATTTGGAGAAAGTTTGATGTTGTAAGTGTTTCCATTTGAGGCCTCCTTGTATGAGTTTTGGACATAGGTTAAAATGACCTGTAATTCACAAATGACCAAAATATTCTTTGCTTGCCAAGACCATAAGTTGAGTTCCACACATCATATGAGGGCATACTATACCGTTCTAGAAAGCTAAGACAATGAGGAACAATTATTATGTTGACCAGAAATTCATTTGAAATCTCCTTGAGGGTTAAAAATAGCTTGGAAGTCAAGTCACTTTCACAGACAAAATTTCAGATACCTCAGATGACCTGTAACTTGCAAAGACCATAACTTGAGTTCTATAAATCTCCTTAATGTCTTCCACCACTCAAATTAAAGGTCTTGAGATCCTCTACAAGTTTCATGTTGGCGAAGAATCCATTTGAAGCTTGCATTTTGACTTATTTTGCTTGGAAATTTGACCTAAACTAGGGGATTTTACATAGAAACCCTAATTTAGAAACTCCTCTTCTCCTTGATTTCTTTTGATTTCTTCTTAGCATATCACCATATTCTTCTCTATATGTCAAATGATGAACCCCACATCTCTCCAATAGCCCTTAATGCCTTTCAATCAGTCAATTGACCTAGGGTTGACCTAGGGTTGACCCAGATGAAACCCTAGTTGACTGTCTTCAACTGCAATTCTTGTGGTCACCTCAACAACTTGTTTTCCTCCCCAAATGACTTTCTAAGCCTCTCATGATGTCTAGATGCTCTCCATGCCTTCCATTCACAGCTCACAACCCCCCTGTTGACCCTCAGATGCCCTCAGATAGGGGATAAGCTCAAGGCTTGATCTGCTGAACTCTCTGCTCTCAAATTCTTTTCTGATGACTTGAATGAGATGGAATTAGGATAATAACCTCTTGATAGGCCTTTAGAGATGAGAATAATGATTGGTCCCCTGTTGAATGACTTGCTATGCTTATGCTATGCAGATGGTTAGTCTATGTACATGACTCTATATGCAGATGCTAATGATAATGAAAAATAAACCAAGTGAATAAGGTTGAGCAAATTTTAGGGTGCAACAGGATGGACCCTAGCAGCCATGTCGCACCATCTCTGCGCATACTCTTTAAAGCTCTCACCCTTCTTCTGAGACAGCCCTTGCAATTGGACCCGGTTGGGTGCCAAGTCGCTGTTATACTTATAGTGAGCTACGAATGCCTCTGCCAGCTGCTTCCACGTCTTTATATGAGTTGGCTCCAATCCCATATACCACTCTAGGGAAGGACCTGACAAGCTATCTTGAAAGAAATGCATTAGCATCCTCTCATCAGTTGAATACGCAGACATCCTTCTGTAATACGACCGCACGTGCACTTTCGGACAGGTGTCCCCTTTATACTTATCAAACGTGGGAGCTTTGAATTTGATTGGCACCATCAAGCCAGGCACCAGACCCATTGTTGACATGTCCAGGCCCACAGCACTTTGATTTACGACCCCCCTCATCTGCTCTTCTAGCATTCTGATCCTCTAGGAGTCATCCATAGGTCCCTCGAAACCTCCACCGGAGAAAGCGTCCTCTTGCTGATCTTCCTGCCAGTTACCATTCCCTACTCCATACCCATCGTATCCATTGTTACGGCCAGCTCTAATCTGATTCATCATCGGGCCTCGCCCTCTGATGTCGTATCCCTGAGCAACTCCAGCAGGTCCAAAAGCCATTAACCCAACGCCATTTCCGTTTCCGAATCCTCCGTAACCCTGATTAGTCATACCATAACCGTCCTGCCCAAAGCCTTGAGCATTGAAACCATATTTCCCAGTATTATCGAACCCCTGGTCATTGAAGCCGAATCCAGCATTACCGAAGCCGTTGCCTCCCATATTATCACCCAAGTTGACATCACCAAGCCCAACGTTATGGACAGCAGTCTCGTTCCCAATTCCAACGTTACCGTTCCCAGCAGCAGTACCGTTGTTGACATTAACAGCAGGTATGTTGACTACAGGTGGAGCTACTGGTGTGGGAGTACCATCCCCATGAACAGTGTCGACTCGCACAGACTGATGATCCTCATTTCCATGCCCAACATTTCTTGCCAACAGAGGTTGCACCATAGCTTGCAAATTCTCCTGACCCTTTGCAATAGTCTCCATTGTCTGCATAAAGAGCGCTAGCTTCTCGCGCATGTCTTGCATCTCGTTCTGCATTTGATCCATGATTCTTCGGCAGTTGGTGCGAGTGGAATATCGGTGCGGGCGCTGATCTGCAATCCTGAAAAGACCTGGTACAGTGCAAGAAATAAGATACCATCCAATAATCACCTGAAATGCAATATGAATATGAATGCAATGCAATGTGTCTGTGCCTTAGGGAAATTCATTCCCCGATTCTAGTGCGAATGTGCCAGTGTGGTGACAGTGCTAGCAATACGAAGATCGGAGCCGAATCATAGAAAGCCTCATATATTGCAGAGAAATCCATTAAGCCAAGAATACAATATCACTGAGCATAATAAGAAGGCATGACCTCAACCAACAATCCTGGTGATGGTCAGCACTATGCAAATAAAGCATACAAGTTAATACATGAAATGATCAAGTACTCCCATAAGCCCGGTACTCTTCTAGCAGCAATCAATTACTTCACCAAGTGGGTGGAAACGGCGTCTTATGCAAATGTGACGAAGCAGGTGGTAGCCAGATTCATCAAGAGAGATATCATTTGCAGATACGGGATCCCCGAGCGGATAATCACTGACAACGGTTCAAACCTAAATAACAAAATGATGAAGGAGCTCTGTCAGAATTTTAAGATCGAGCATCACAACTCCTCCCCTTACCGACCCAAGATGAATGGCGCTGTTGAGGCGGCCAATAAGAATATAAAGAAGATCGTTCAGAAGATGGTGGTGACCTATAAGGATTGGCATGAGATGCTACCTTTTGCTTTGCACGGTTATCGTACGACGGTACGCATATCAACCGGGGCAACCCCGTTCTCGTTGGTATACGGAATGGAAGCAGTGCTACCACTGGAAGTTGAGATCCCTTCGCTGAGAGTGCTACGAGACGTCCAACTAGATGAGGCAGAATGGGTGAAAGACAGGTTGAACCAGCTGAGTTTAATGGATGAGAAGAGGCTAGCTTCTCTAGCATATGGTCGTTTGTACCAGAGCCGAATGAAGAAAGCATATGATAAGAAGATACATCCGCGGAGCTTTCAGACGGGCGACCTTGTGCTGAAAAGGATTCTCTCGCCGCAGGCAGATCACAGGGGCAAGTGGACCCCCAACTATGAAGGGCCATACGTTGTCAGAAAAGTCTTTTCAGGAGGAGCTTTATTGTTGTCCACCATGGACGGTGAAGACTTTACGTCGCCTGTGAATTCAGACGCAGTTAAAAAATACTTTGCTTGAAATTGACCCGCTGGACAGAAAAAAGAGAGTCCAGGCAAAAATGGGGCATCCTGGCGAACCAAAAACAGAATGAAAGGTTCGGGCAAAAGTTAGGGATAAAATGGAAAAAATGTACACCCGCGAAGTTGAAAACCTACACTGGGCGGCTTCGACAAAAAAGGGTATCCTGGTGAACTGAAAACCCGTAAAGGGCGATTCACACAAAAGTTAAGGATTTGAAAAGCAAATGACTGCGGTCCGAATTTGATACTGCATTGAGCTTTGGTGCGGGAGAATATACCTGAGGGGTCGATTATCAGATACAATCTCTTCGGAAGAGTGGATACCAGGAAAGCATTAGAGTCGAGCGAGTCATAGGAGGATCAGCTCGTGGTGTTCGTCTGCATCCCGTTACCGACATGTGTACAAATTTAATTTGTCAATATATTTATGCTTCTTGTGCATACTTGTATATTTGTTGTGCGTAACTTCCTCTTTTCAGGAGTTACATCCCGTGTACAAAAAACTCCGCCCATTCAGGGGCCCAATCAATAAAATATGTTATTCAGTATTTGATGTTGGTTCTTTACTGTTTTGTGCATGATAAAACGCCTAGGTTTAATGAAACTAGCATGTGCATAACGTCACTGGCCCTTGCCAATAATTGCTAAAACTTTGAATTAACTGAAAGTAATGTCACTAACGCTAACCTGAATAGATTTGGTTGCGTAGACTTGTCTTGCCTTGTTTGTGTTGTTGCAGGGTTCATAGCCGTATGAAGAGGACGATCAAAAGATTGCAGTAACGAAAGACTCGATCCCCACGCAGGTCGCGCTACTGAGATAGCAATGTTCCTTACTGAAGAAAGATCGAATTCCCCAACTAGTCGTGGCTTATTCAAAGGACATACTCCCAAAGTCGGGTATCCTCAGCAGAATTTGGCGATTCCAAGATTGTAAGGCTGTATTCAGACAGTTTACCCTTCCCAGTAGGCTCGTTTACTCTCCCCCAGCGGAGTCAGTTGATTTCCCCAAGAGAATCATTCCATCCCCAGTGGAGTTCTCTTTCCAGCAAGTGTTTTTTTCCTCCCAGTGGAACTCGAAGATTAAGACTCTCCCCGGCAGAGTTGGTGTTGTATCCTGGCGTTTATTTTGTCAGAATACCGTAGGATACCTGTTCACTCTCCAGCAGAAGCCCAATCATACTGGGCACATCTGCTATTCCCCAGTGTTGCACCCCAAAATTTGACCAACATTTATTTATCCATCAAGTGTTTGAAGATTGATACCTTCATCAGAAAGTTCAAGAGATCCTCAGAGGAATTGGTTGAAACCAAGGTTGTGTGCTTCATTGCTTGAGAGTTGTGGGAGCTCCTCAGATGATTATGAGACTTTGAGAATGAACTTGAAGCTTTGAGAAAGTTTATGAGATGTCATGAAAGCCATCATGAAGCCCAGAGAGGTCATTGTGCAGGAATTCAGAAGATTCAACCATGAATGGTAGAATTAGGGTTTTGACTGGGTCAACCCTAGGTCAACTGAAGTTTTGAGAAGGTTGAGACCTAATCCAAGGGGCATGAGATCATGGAAGGATGTATGGAGATGTCATAAAGATGATTCCTAGACCAACTCATCATGATTGAGGGGTTTGAGAAGTTTTAAGTCAGGGTTTCCAAGGATTGACAGTGAAAAAACCCTAGTTTGATCCCTATCTTCCAGGCAGTTTTAGCTCAAGATGTGGTTGATATCTCATCTTCCCCATAACATGAACGTTGTAGAGATTGTTCTTAGATTTAACTTTAGTGGTAGAAGTCCTTGATAGGAGTTGCAGAGCTCAAGTTATGGTTATGACAAATTACAGGTCATCTGAGGTGTGTGAATCTGGGTCCTTGAAAGTCACCCAACTTGCAGACAACTTTTTCCCTAGTAGGATGATTCCTATGATTTCTTGGTCAACATTAATGTTGAAGATCATCTTCTTAGCTTTCTAGAGAGTACTAGAAGTCCTTGATAGGATTTGTAGAACTCAACTTATGGTTTGAACAAGACAGGGGTATTTTGGTCATTTGGAAGTTATAGGTCATTTTAAGCAAAGGCCATATCTCCTATTTCCAAGCCTCAGATGAAAAAACTCAAAACATCAAAGTTGTTCAAAATGGGATTTTAAGCCTATAAAAGTGGTCATGATTTGTTGGAAAAGCTTGTAGCAAGGATTTACAAGAATGGTTGAAAATGAACTAAAAATGACTTATAAGTTAAATGAATCCAAGTTGGAAATTGGTTTGGGAGATGTACAAATCCAAAATAGGTCATCCAATATGTCATTTTGAATCCAAACATCATTTTAAAAACAATGGTTCAAATAGATTTTTGATTTGAGGTCTTAAAATGGAGGTTGCTTTGTAATTTTGTTTCTTGCATCTTAAGGAACCCATGAGAAACCTCACATAAGGCAAAACCAAGCTTGTTTTTTTCACACATTCCCTTTCAATATCTCTTGTAAGGAGATTTTGGCACAAAATGACAAGGCCTAAGGCATGATATGAGATGATACCACATATCACTTCATGAGAAATTCTAAAGCTTTCTAGCTCATTCTAGAAGCTCCTAGATGATTCCATTGGTTGTTATTTAAAGAGTGAACCATAGTGAAGAAAAAGATTGGTCAAGGTTGGTCAAGGTTGGTCAAGGTTGGTGAATCCATTGGTGAAGAGTGAGAGGAGAAAGAGATATTCAAAGTTTCCTTCAAGTGCAAGCCACACACGATTTGATCTCTACAAGTCTCTTCCATCAGAATTCTTGCAAACAGAAAGACATACTCCATTAGAGGAGCATCTGGAAGAAATAGCAAGACTTGAAGCCATCTGTTCGTGCGTTCTGTTAGAGTGATACAAGATGTTTCAGTGAAAATTATTGGCACCATCGTGTTCTTGGAGAGAAGTGGATCATCTTTGCTTTTGGAATTTTTGAATTCCATCAGGTAACCAGGGAGAACGATCGGGTTGAATCTTCGTGCATGGACTCTGTTAAGCCTGAAACCCTAAGGGCATTTTGGAGAAGACAAGTTATCCACCGTTGGATCATTCTGTTTAGTTGACTCCTTAATCTAATCGTGCGGCCACGATTTAAACAGAAAAACGGAGGGAAGCCATGAAAGTAAAACGCTGCGTTTGAATTAATTGGAAGTTCTGGGCTTCAGCAAGTCTTTGATACCCACACCCCCACCATTGGCCCAGTCCAACTTTTAAACTGACATTTGTTGCTATTCATACCGCGGTTTTAATGTTTTTTCTTTTAATTTTCTTTTTATTTTCTGATAGCAATTGGGCCCAGGCGCGCCATGCTAGGCGCACCCCCCTTCCTGGGCCCATCATAGAAACAACTAGGGCGCAGTTCTATTAACACCCCCACCCCTTTTCTTTTATTCTTTTGTTTTCATTTCTTTTAATTTTTCTTGCATTTTATAAAAATCATATAAAAATGAAAAATCATTGTTTTTTAATTCTTGTTTTTTCTATATGTTCATAATTTTGTCTAGAAAAATATCAATAAATAAAATTGGCATTCTATTTTTTTTAATATTTTTAGTATATTTTCCATGTAAATAGCTTTTTTTAGAAGTTTAGGTGTATACTCAATTTTGTAGAATTTCTTTTAGGACCTTCCCTTAGGCTTTTTGAGCCATTCTTTTTGGCATAGTTAGATATTGAATCATAGGTTCCCATAGGATTTAATTCATGATTTTTAGGTTAAAATTTGATTAGTTTGTTTAGGCTAGCATTAGCATAACAAAATTAGGGTTTTATTCAACATAAGTAGACTTAACAATTTTGTTTTGGGTTTTTAGGTCAAGATTAGAGTATGGGGAATATATGGGTTAAGGGTAGGTATGTATAGAATCCCCTAGAATTTTAATAGAATATTATATAGTATTTTAGTATTTTTAATTGATTTTTGAATGTATGGTTAGTATGTGTGTTGCCTTGTGGGCATTGTATTTTGGGTGCTTGCTTGTTTTGCTTTCTTTTGTGCTTGGTTGGCCTTGTGGAGCTTGATGGAGCATTAAGGAGCATTGAGAAGCATTTGAAGATTGAAGTTGAGCTTGGAGGCTTTAGTCTTAGGTTTTGCTTTTGTTTTAGGGATAGGATTAGGAAGAGCTTAGATGTAGATAATTTCTTTCTTAAACATGGATAGTATTCTTCACATCCATTCCTCCCTGTGATTCAAAGTCCTTCCAGGGTATACACCTCTCTCCTTTAGAGGGATTAGTGTTATACCCAGGAGGTAGAACTTTTGAGGGAACCCTTCATTTGATATTGAACCCTTATAGGTCACCTTTGGTGATCAGATAAGCAGTTCAATATCCCCTAGCTTATCCAATAGTGATTTTTCTCTGTTTGATTTGTCTTGAGAGCTGTCAGAGCCTGAGCATGAAGATGAAGACTTCATTGAAGATGTTATTATAGAGGATGAATCCTTGAAGACTGCCATTCCAGCTGAAGCTTGAAGAGCATGAAGATCAAGTTGATACTTGAATATCCCTGAAGATGGTGAAGCCTGAAGGTGGAGCTGATCAAAGAAGCTGAAGCTTAAGGGGAGAAGATGAGGTGATACTCATGTGGTAGGGTTGATACCTGGAAAGCAGTTGATGATTGAAGTCTGAAGACTGAGTTGCTGCTGGAGGAGCTGAGGCTTTCTTCTGTTTTTTCTTTTCTGTATTGTGTGTTTTGTTTGATTTGTCTGTTGCATTAGAATAAGTCCATCTAGAATAAGTTCAGGCTAAGAGCATGATTGCATTAGAGGTTGAGTTGCTCCCTCTGCTTGTATTGTTATTGTGTGGCTTTGCTTGCGGGTATTCGGTAGAGCCCAGCTCCCTTGCCCATGTGGTTTGTTTGCCTGATGGCATTTCATTTCTTTTATCTGTATGATTGCAGTTTACTGTTTATTGCTTGATAGCATGTTGTTTATGTTTCAGTATGATTACTGTTATTTCATGACTGGCTTGAGGTTGAGATGAGCTTGTGGAGGATGAAGCCCCACACACATTTCCTCCCTCACTTGCATTGCATGCATTTTACTGTTAAGCTGATGCTTTGTCTGTTTTGGTGTATCATTGACATGATCCCTTAGGACTCTCATTTCCTTTGATAAGGATTTGATGATAGACTTTTAGGTTGAAACCTATGCATGACAACTTCTATGAGTTCCCTGTTCAAACCTCAACCATAGGATGAATCCATGGCATGATAACAGTAGGACTTGATAGTCTCCCTCCTAGTTGAGCCTGTTCTCTTCTCATCTCAAAGCAGTTTAAGATACAGTAATCATGAATGATTTCTTTCGTACGTTACGAGCCTTAAGCTATCTGAGAAAGGGTTGTGGGAGAGTTTCTTTTCCATAGTCTGGATGTTTAGTATGGTACCCTTTGGGTGACATGCGACGCATTCACTCTCAGGTCATAGTCTCTAGTGCGGTTGAAATCGCAAACACAATGAAAAACACTTCTTTCGTAAAAACAGGAAATAAAGCGTAGTTTCCCGAACTACGTGAGCTCTGATATCTCATGCCTGTTGAGAGTACGTAGGCACAAGATGGCGAAGTCTTGGCGAGCTACTTTCCCCCGTACCCCTTCGTAGGCCGAACTACGTTGACTCTGATTTCTCATTCTCTGATGAGAATACGTAGGCATAAAGCGCGATGCTTTGCCGAGTCATTTTTCTTTTCTTTTTCAGCCAGCCTTGATAGGTAGATAGATTATAACCAACCCGTCCAAGTAAACAAACAAGCGAGGATCCCGTCGAGTAAGACGGACGTGAGGGGTGCTAATACCTTCCCCTTGCGTAACCGACTCCCGAACCCAGACAATGGTTGCGATGACCTTGTCTTACCCTTTCTTCGTCAGGTTTTTCCGATCGTTTCCTTTCCCGCTCTGAGGGATAAATAAAGAAAGGTGGCGACTCTTCTGTCATGCCGGCACCTTATTTTCGCGAAAGCGACAGCTGGCGACTCTGCTGGGGACTCCAACGGTTCCCTGTGCGAGTCAATCCTACCGTTTGTGTGTTTACTTGTTGGGTTGCGTTTATTTATCGCATTTTTACTTCTCGCACTTTATTTCCCGTAGTTTATTTTCAGTATAATATGATTATTTGTGCTGTTGTGGGATGGGAGTTCTGATGAGTGAGAAGCCAGACCCAGGCTTGAGTGCACCATAGACTTAGAGTGGAAATTAGTGGGCGCGTGCTTGCTTTGCAGGCACTAGTGTATCACGAAATCCACGCTCAGACGAGGTTCACCCGGTTGGCTTCACTTTCGACCCTTTGGGTTGAGACGGTTGCTGGTTTGGTGGATTGTCGACTCTGGGGACCGATCATTTGTGATTCAGCTAAGTGAGGCCTCTTCAAGACTTGATGATGCCACTCCTTCTGGGAATCGTATCGTCAGTTTTGAAAGTCTGTGACGCTGATGAACGCATAGGATGTCGTACCTTGAGTTAGTTTAGGTCCATACCTGTGAGTGGGATTGGGTTTATTGCAGGAAACTTTGACCTTCAGACTACCTGGTTTTCTTGACAGTGAATCAGTTATGTTGGTACCAGGGTTCTCAGTTGCAGATTCGTCTGTTCTTGATAGAGCAGGTTTTGATCAGAGGACCTTATCATCAGGTGTATGTCTGTTCTTGATAGAGCAGGTTTGATCAGAGTATTTTCGTCAGTGGTTTGTTCTTGATAGAGCAGATTTTTGGGGTCTGAAGATCTCATCAGCAGATGTTGTTTGTTCTTGATAGAGCAGATTTTGAGTGGGGTCTGAAGATCTCATCAGCAGCTGTGTGTTTGTTCTTGATAGGGCAGATTTTTCGACTTGGGGTCTGAAGACTTCGTCAGCAGATATTTCTTGATCATGCATCCGAGGTCCTTATCATCAGACATTTGTTCTCGACAGAGCAGAATTTTGATCTTATGTATATGGTCCTATCAGATGGTCGTTCTTAGCAGATCAGATTAGTGGTCTTACACCGGGGTTTTCTTCTCATCAGTGATTGTTGATACAGAATCTCCACAGCAGCTATCCGGATATATTATTGCATGCCTGCATTTTACATTAGTTTGCATGTTCATTTGCATTCCATTAACGTGTGTCTGTGTTGCAGGTACTGTTTCCCCGATCCAGGATTTCTCGCCTCCTATTGTATTCTTATGGCCTCTCTCAGGAAGACTGTTGCGTACAAGTTCCCGACCCCTGATGTGTCGAAGTTGACTGGTTTGATAGCTCTAGCAGGTGATTCTGTGAAGGATGGGTTCAGGAAGTCTTATGGCAGGTTGCTCAGTCTGGTTTGCAAACCTTCTACGTCCGAGTTGAATGGGTTACATGCTCTTCTGCAGTTCTATGACCCTCCTCTGAGGTGTTTCACTTTTCAGGATTTCGTTCTCGCGCCGACGCTGGAAGAGTATGCTGATTTGCTGGGTGTGCCTATCAAAAGGCAGATGCCTTTTGTCCATATGGATGCTGAGCATGATCTGGCTGGTTTAGCTTCTTCGCTCCATTTGGGCGCCTCTGAGTTAGTAGTGACGAGGTGGAACAAGGTTCCTGGGTTCTCCTTGCAGTTTCTGATAGCTAAGGCTCAGCAGTGTGCTAAGGACAAATGTTGGGACGCATTCAATGCCATCCTTGCTTTATGCATATATGGCATTATCCTGTTCCCCAACATGCCTGATTTCGTAGACTTTGATGCATTTCACATCTTCGCCTTAGGGAATCCAGTCCCTACTTTGATCGGGGATGTCTATCACTCAGTACATTACAAGAATGAGAACCGGAGAGGGAAGAATGTCTCATGTTGCGTACCGTTGCTGTACAAATGGTTTGATAGTCATTTGCCCAAGAGGGGTTCTTTCGTCTTGTCTGCAGCCACAGCTGAGTGGCCTGAGCGTCTGATGAGTTTGTCTGCAGAAGATATTGATTGGTTCGTTGACAAAGACAGGTTAGGTACCGAGGTGATCTTCAGTTGTAGTGGGTTTCCTAATGTACCTCTGATAGGTAGGAAGGGTTGCATCAACTACAATCCGTCGTTGCTAGTTCGTCAGTTCGCATATGCTTTGAGGACTCCACCGAAGGAGGAAGAGGTACAAGAATCTTTGCACCTCACGGGTACTCTAGAGGGGGATTTGTTGTCCAAGCTTCAGCGTGCGTGGAACAGTCTCAGCAAGAGGGGAAAGCCTTTGTTGGGAAAGAGCAACAGTCAAGCCTACCCTCCTTATTCAGCTTGGATTAGAGCCAGAGCCAACGCTATAGGGATGCCATTTCCTCATGTCAGACCAGAGAGTCCTCCACCAGCCGAAGAGCCTACCACTGTGTCCATTCATCAGCACAACCAGGTATTAGCCGAGCGGGATGAACTGAAGCGGGCGAACGCAGAATTAGAGAAGGAGTTAGCTCAGCTTCGAAGTGAAAGGAACGAAGCCGTGCATGCTTTCAAAAAGCAAACAGAGTCGGTAAACCAACTGGGTGCAGACTTGGCAAAGCAAATAACTGACCGCGAACGCTTGGGTCAGGACTTCAGGGCTGTTAATGATGTACTAGCTACGAAGAAGCAGCATTTGGACGAGGCATATCGGAGGATATCTAAGTTCGACCAGCATTGGAAGACCTCCCTGGCCACCAGGAAGGAGCGAGAGGACAAGCTGATGCTGCAGATCTCTAAGCTGGAAGCCGAAGTAAAGGACAGTGAGCGGAGGTTTGATGAAGAGACCGCCCGCAGGTACGCCTCCGAAGGCCAACTCAACAAAGCCCTTGCTAACCTGAAGGGGCATAAGCTGATGTTTGAGTCTAGGAAGCGGAAACTGGAGGATTGCTTTGGCGAAGGAGCATGGGAAAGTTCAGTTCAGGGGCTTCAGCATACCATTGTGCAGAGGGAACTACTCGTCGAGGGGTTGCTCACTTTGCCAGATCATCCAGAGACGAAGGAGTTATTAGCAGAGTATCGCGCCCGTGGCCGTACTTGACTAGTTGTATTCCTGTTGTTTTGATCTTTGTTGTATGCTGACCATCACCATACTTGTTGGCTGAGGTCATGCTGTTGATTTGTTTTGTACTCGCTGATACTGTATACTGCCTTGACAGGCCTTTCCATATATATAGGAGATTGATGTTTCCATGATTGGGCTCAGACTTCTTCCTCTTATTATTATCAGCACTGGCACTAAGGCATTAGGATCGGGGGAAATCTCCCAAGCACACAGACACACGCATGCATCTGCATGAAGCATTTGCATGGCGTACATTTTGTTGCTTTTCCTAACCTTTAATGTTTTCAGGTTTTTCAGGTTCACAGGTTCCGAGTTGCTCCCAGTCTCCAGGATTGATCAGAGACTCATTCACCGTTACTCAACTCGAGCTAATCAGACAAGGATCATGGATCAGGTGCAGTCAGATGTTCAAGAGCTCCGTGAACGGATGGATCGTTTTATGGAACTGATGCAGGTGGTCGCTAATGGTCAGGACCAGCTTCGTACTTTGGTTCAACCTTTGATCTCCAGGGTTGATAGTAATGGCATACTGCATGGCGGGGATTTGCCTACTCCTCCTCCAGTTGATGCTCCACAGAATGTTGTTCCTGTTGCCGGGGGAAACGGCAGTGCTAACGGCAATCTGATGACTAATATCAGACTCAATGCGACGGGCGTCGGCAATGGTAGTCTGGGAGCTAATATCAACATAGGGCCGGTCAACGGCAATGCTGGTGTCGGAAATCTGTTGGTGCCTCAACCGTGGCATGAGGATCATCAAGATGACGTGTTTTCTTAAAGAGGTATAGAAGCAGAGTTGAATGCTGAAGCTCGGCTCAGGTTCAAAGCGCTGGAAGACAAAATGAGAGACATTGAAAATCAGAATACTTTGGGCGTTGATATGTCCAAGCTGGGGTTAATTGCTGATTTCAAGGTACCTCATAAGTTCAAGGTGCCTGTTTTTGAGAAGTATAAGGGTACTACTTGCCCTCGGGTCCACCTTCGATCTTATTATAGAAAGATGTCTGCCTATTCTGACGATGAGAAGTTGCTGATGCACTTCTTCCAAGATAGTCTTTCTGGTCCATCCCTCGAATGGTATATGGGCTTAGAGCCCGCTACCGTACGCACCTAGAAGGATCTCGCTGAAGCGTTCGTCCTCCACTATCAGTACAATAGCGACTTGGCCCCCAACCGAGTTCAGCTCCAGAATCTATCGCAGCGGAATAATGAAAGCTTTAAAGAGTACGCCTAGCGGTGGCGTGAATTGGCTGCTCGGGTTCAACCACCGATGGTTGAGCGCGAGCTAGTGCAAATGTTCGTGGCTACCCTTCCTGGAATCTACTATGAAAAGCTGGTCAGTGGCATGTCTGGGACATTCTCGGCTCTCATCACTATGGGCGAGCACGTCGAGAATGGTATAAAGATTGGAAAAATTCAAGGCGAATCATCCTCAGCTGGAGGAGGTGGTAAGAAACCTTACGCTGGCAAGCGTCGAGAAGGAGATGCAAGTGCTGTCACTAACGCTCGGAGAAAGGGCAAGGGCCCTCAACAGCAGATTGCTAGCATAAATATCCCAGCTGCTCCGCCGCCGCAGCAGCAGCAGCAGCAACAACCGCAGCAACAAAATCAGCAGGGGTATAGGAAATATCAGAACCGGGCTCCTTTGGCAAGCCGTCATTTTGAAGCTCCACCTATGTCGTATGCGCAGCTCTTGCAAACTTTGCTTCAGCTTCAGTTAGTGCAAAAGAGGACGTTGGCTCCCTTGACAGGGGCACCACCACCAGGGTATGACGCAAATGCTACTTGTGATTTCCATACTGGGGCACCAGGCCATACGATTGAGAACTGTAAAGCTTTTAAGCACAAGGTGCAGGACGTGGTAGACGCCAAGGTTATTAACTTTTCTGATAGTGTGCCCAATGTCACCAAAAACCCTATGCCTCATCATAGGGGAGGCAGAGTGAACGCCATTATCACAGAGGAGAGCGCAGATATGTTGACTGATGTCAAGAACTTAAAGACGCCACTTAGTTTCGTCAAAGCTAAGTTGCTGAAGAAGGGGTTCTTTCCGGGATGCGGAGAGTTATGTATGGCTTGTGCTACACTTCCTGATGGGTGTGAGCAGCTGGTAGAAGGTATCCAAAGTCTGATGTCTGAGGGTATTTTGCAGTTCAGCCGGAGAATTGAAAGTGTATCAGGGGAGATTGTGTTGAAGCAGGCAGATGAAGTCGCTACCATCACTATTCCTCGTCAACCTATTACTATTTCTGCGCCCCGACCGCCTACAATTACTATTACCAGGGCCGGGCCAATCCCATTCGAGAGCACTAACGCCGTTCCATGGCATTACGGCGCCGAAGTCTATTGCAATGGTCAGAAGTTAGAGCTGGAGCCGTACGGGTCGACTGTGCAGAATCTCGCCGGAGTCAGTGGTATTACTCGAAGCGGAAGAGTGTTTGCGCCGACAGAGGTTGTGGCAGAGAAAGTGGTCCGAGCTGATGCCGCTGATAAGGGTAAAAGCAGAGCCGTCGAAGAGGTACCTTGTGGGGCATAGAAGGATTTGCTAGTCAAAGATGCCGAAGAGTTCATGCGGTTAATCAAATAGAGCGACTACAAGATTGTAGATCATCTTCATCAGACTCCGTCAAAAATTTCTATTCTCAACTTGTTGCTGTGTTCTGAAGCGCACCGCAACGCGTTACTGAAGGTATTGAACGCTGCCTACGTGCCGCAGGAGATATCAGTAAATCAGCTAGAAGAGGTGGTGGCCCATGTTAACGCTGGCAATGGGCTGAGATTCACAGATTTAGAGCTGACTCCTAAAGGGAGAGATCACAACAGCGCCTTGCACGTCTCAATAGAGTGCAGAGGCACAATCATGTCGCATGTCCTGGTGGATACGGGTTCGTCGCTTAATGTGCTTCCAAAAAAGGCACTAATGAAGTTGGACACTCGTGGATTGCTTTGCACGCCCAGTGATCTGGTGGTGAAAGCCTTTGATGGAACTAAGCGCCACGTTTTCGGAGAGTTGACCCTGCCGATTCAGGTTGGTCCGGAGACGTTCGATACGGTTTTTTATATCATGGATATCATGCCTGCCTACAGTTGCCTCTTAGGTCGGCCATGGATCCATGCTGCTGGTGCCGTGACATCCACGCTGCATCAAAAGCTCAAATATGCTGTCGGGGGAAGCATAGTAACCGTCTGTGGTGAGGAGGACATCATGGTGAGCCACTTGTCATCCTTTAAATATGTCGAAATGGAAGGCGAAATCCATGAAACTCTCTGCCAAGCATTTGAAACCGTCAAGGTGAAAGAGGTAGCTCCTGTCGTCATAGAGAAGCAAGAGATGAATCTCTCCTCGTTCAAAGAAGCTCGGGCCGTCGTCGAAGCCGGTTCCACCCCAGGCTGGGGGCATGTTTTGGAGGTACCGATCAAGCAGGATAAGTTTGGATTGGGGTATTCTCCTGAAGCTGAAGCTTCATCTTCTTCATCTAGCAGCTCGTCTCATGGGAAGGGGCCGATCCTATTTACCAAGGGCGGAGTGATTTTCGAAAGCATCAACGCAGCGTCTGAGGACAGTGGGGATAGCGATTGTGATCTTGACGCCTGGATTCAGCCAAGCAAGCCGGGCGAGCGCCTCAACAATTGGACCATCAAGGAGATTATCCAGCTGACAAGTGAAGAGTAATGATCTGCTTTTTACAATCTTTGTACAACCCTATGTCCTGCCCGGGGCATAGTGGTTTTATTGTCAGGGCCTTGTTGGATTATGTACATGCATTTTGTTAATAAATCAAAGGCGTTTTCTTCGTACTCAAATATTGTGTTCTCTGTTATTCCTGTTTTATGTTTATTTCGAAAAACAGTAAAATGGCAACGGGGTTTGTGCTAACCTGCATATCCTTGCTTTAAACTTAACCCTTGTTATTGCAGGATCCACATAACAGACGACATCGACTCTGGACCCTCTACGACTCACTACGACTTCGATTGCCCGATATATCAAGCCGAGGATGAGATTGATGAAGACGAAGACCTTCCGGAAGAGTTGGCCCGCTTGTTGAGACAAGAGGAAAAGGTTATTCTGCCTCACGAGGAAGATATTGAGATAGTAAATCTGGGGTCTGAAGAGCTCGTCAGAAATGTCAGAGTAGGGGCTGCGCTGCAGAATGATGTCAAGCATAGACTGGTCGAGATGCTTCGAGAGTAGAGTGACGCCTTTGCTTGGTCATACGAAGATATGCCCGGACTTGACACAGACATCGTGGTTCATCGCTTGCCGTTGCGAGAGGATTGCCCTCCAGTCAAGCAGAAGCTTAGGAGGACGAGACCAGATATGGCTGTAAAAATAAAAGAAGAAGTCCAGAAGCAGTTGGACGCAGGATTCCTAGCCGTTACCACTTACCCTCCGTGGGTCGCCAACATAGTGCCTGTACCGAAGAAAGACGGTAAGGTACGCATGTGCGTCGATTATCGGGATTTGAATAGGGCGAGCCCTAAGGATGATTTCCTGTTGCCTCATATCGATGTGTTGGTCGACAACACAGCCCAGTTTTCTGTGTTTTCGTTCATGGATGGCTTCTCCGGTTACAATCAGATTAAGATGGCACCGGAAGACATGGAGAAAACGACGTTTATCACCCCCTAGGGAACATTTTGCTATAAGGTAATGCCCTTCGGTCTGAAGAACGCAGGGGCCACTTACCAGCGAGCAATGGTAACTTTGTTTCATGATATGATTCATCATGAGATCGAGGTCTATGTTGATGACATGATTGCAAAGTCCCAAACGGCGGAAGAGCATCTGATCAACTTATTGAAGCTTTTTGAGAGGCTTAGGAAGTTCAGGCTGAGGCTGAATCCTAACAAGTGCACTTTCGGAGTGCGGTCCGGAAAGTTATTGGGGTTTATCGTTAGTGAACGAGGTATTGAAGTTGATCCTGCGAAAATAAAAGCTATTCAAGAAATGCCAGCGCCGAAAACAGAAAAAGAAGTTCGTGGTTTCTTGGGCCGAATAAACTACATTGCAAGGTTTATCTCTCAGCTCACGGCCACTTGTGAACCGATGTTCAAGCTTTTAAAGAAAGATCAGGCGATTACTTGGAATGAGGATTGCCAGAGGGCATTCGACAAAATAAAGCAGTATCTTCAAGAACCTCCAATCTTGATACCCCCAGTGGCTGGACGACCATTAATCATGTACCTGACGGTTCTGGAGAATAGTATGGGGTGTGTTCTCGATCAGCACGACGAGACGGGCAGAAAGGAGCATGCCATTTATTATTTGAGTAAAAAGTTCACTGAGTGTGAATCTCGATACTCGATGCTGGAGAAGACGTGTTGTGCATTAGCTTGGGCTGCCAAACGTCTACGACAGTATATGCTCAATCACACCACTATGCTAATTTCGAAGATGGATCCGATCAAGTACGTCTTCGAGAAGCAGGCTCTTTCGGGCAGGATTGCCAGATGGCAAATGGTGTTAACGGAATATGATATTCAGTATGTCTCCCAGAAAGCCATTAAGGGAAGCGTATTGTCTGATTACCTTGCCGAACAGCCAATCGAAGACTACCAACCGATGAAGTTTGAATTCCCTAACGAGGATATTATGTTTCTCAAAGCGAAGGATTGCGATGAGCCATTTCCCGGTGAGGGGCCAGATAGGAAGTCTCAGTGGAAGTTGATATTCGACGGAGCGGTTAATTCCTATGGAAGTGGTATCGGGGCTGTCATCACGACTCCTCACGGATCCCACATCCCGTTTACTGCGAGACTGACGTTTCCAGTTACCAACAATGAGGCAGAGTATGAAGCATGTATTATGGGTCTAGAAGAGGCAATTCATTTGAGAATCAAGAATCTAGACGTATATGGTGACTCAGCTCTTGTAATCAATCAGATTAAAGGGGAGTGGGAAACTCGTCAAGCGAATTTGGTGTCGTACATGAATTATGCCAGGAGGCTGCTTCCGTTCTTCGATCGAGTGGAACTCCATCATGTACCCAGGGCTGAAAATCAGATGGCTGATGCCTTAGCCACGTTGGCTTCAATGTATAAAGTCAATCTTTGGAATGAAGCTCCAAGCATTGTCCTTTCGCGTCTTGATAGACCGGCATTTGTCTTTGCAATCGAGGATGCCGCCGACGGCAAGCCATGGTTCCACGACATCCAGACCTTCCTTATGACTAAGGAGTATCCTGCGGGTGCGTCAACCCAGGATAAGAAGACTCTGAGGAGGCTATCTGGAAACTTTTATCTCAATCCTGATGGAGTGCTGTATAAGAGAAACCACGATCTCGTGCTACTCAGATGTGTAGATGAGAAAGAGGCGAGTATGCTCATGGAAGAAGTCCATGAGGGCACATTTGGTACGCACGCCGGCGGGCATGCCATGACGAGAAAGATCTTGAGAGCAAGGTATTACTGGCTGACGATGGAGTCGGATTGCTTCAGATTCGCGAAGAAATGTCATAAATGCCAGATTTATGCTGACAAAGTTCATGTGCCGCCGTGCCCATTGAATGTCATGTCCTCCCCTTGGCCGTTCTCCATGTGGGGCATCGACATGATAGGAAAGATCGAGCCCACTGCATCCAATGGTCATCGTTTCATTCTGGTAGCTATCGACTACTTCACCAAATGGGTGGAGGCAGCCTCGTACGCTAATGTGACCAAGCAGGTGGTAGCTAAATTCATAAAGAGGGACATCATCTGTCGTTATGGAGTTCCCGAGTGGATCATTACTGATAATGGTTCGAATTTGAATAACAAGATGATGAAGGAGCTGTGCCAGAGCTTCAAGATTGAACACCACAACTCATCTCCTTACCGGCCGAAGATGAATGGCGCCGTCGAAGCCGCCAACAAGAACATCAAGAAGATTGTTCAGAAGATGGTTGTGACGTACAAAGATTGGCACGAGATGCTGTCGTTTGCCTTGCACGGTTATCGTACGACGGTGCGTACGTCGACCGGGGCAACTCCTTTCTCCTTGGTGTACGGTATGGAAGCTGTCCTATCGTTAGAAGTGGAGATCCCTTCTTTGCGAGTTTTGGTTGATGTGAAACTCGACGAGGCAGAATGGATTACGAATCGTTTGAACCAACTCAGCCTGATGGACGAGAAGAGGTTAGCATCGATTGCATTTGGTCGTTTGTACCAAAGCCGAATGAAGAAAGCTTATGATAAGAAGGTGCGTCCTAGAAGCTTTCAGACGGGTGATCTCGTCCTGAAGAAAATTCTTCCGCCACACTCCGATCACCGGGGCAAGTGGACTCCGAATTACGAAGGGCCGTATGTCGTCAGCAAGGTCTTCTCAGGAGGAGCTTTGTTGTTATCCACGATGGATGGTGAAGATTTTGCATCCCCGGTGAACGCGGACGCAGTTAAAAAATACTTTGCTTGAAAGAGACCCGCTGGACAAAAAAGAAAGAGTCCAGGCAAAAAAGGGGCATCCCAGCGAACCAAAAACAAAATAAAAGGTTCGGGCAAAAATTAGGGATATATTGAAAAATGTACACCCGCGAAGTCGAAAACCTACACTGGGCGGCTTCGGCAAAAAAGGGTATCCCGGTGAACTGAAAACCCGTAAAGGGCGGTTCACGCAAAAGTTAGGGATTTGAATAAGCAAATGACTGCGTTCCGCGTGTGGACTTTCATTGTTAGTGGTTTGGAGGACCTGAGGGCCGTTGATCTGAATCAATCTCTTCCGAAGCTGAAGCGTCGGAGAAATATCGAAGTCGAGTGGGTCTTAGAGGGATCAACTCATGGTGTTCGTCTACGCCTCGTTGCCGACATTCGTATATGCTGATGTATATTTATGTTTTATTTTTGCGCGACTTCCTCATTCCAGGAGCTTGCCTCTGTTGTAAAACATTTTTTTCCCATTCAGGGGTTCACCATCAATAAAATGCATGTTACTCAGCAATTCTGTTTGCCTATTTAGCATTTATCTGTTTTGTTTGCGAAAGAAAACGCCGATGTTTTTGATAAAATGCGCATACATAAACTTACAGGCCTATGCCCATTGATTGTTGAAACAATTAATTACCTGAATATTGTCACGAGATAATAACCTTGATAGGCCCCTTTGAGGAGGGTATCTTGTCTGTTTGTTTGTGTTGTTGCAGGTGTAACACCTTCCAGACGGTGTGTCGGGCGCATCCCCGAAGCAGGGCGAGTCCTCCTTCCAGCAGAGTTCAGTAGTCTCTCCTCTGCAGAATCTGAACGCAGAATAGTGAGCATTGATATGTCTCCCCAGGCAGAGATGATTATCTTCCCCAAGCAGACGCATCCTGAAGGAACGTCACCTCATCAGCTGAGTCGAGGGCCGAAGCTCATGTCCCCCAGCACCGGGTCACAAGTGCAGGTTTCGTAGAAATGTTCGGGTGTCGAAGCTCGTGTTTTCCCTAGTAAAGTCGCCGAAGCAGGTGTCTTCCCCAGCACCGGGTCACAAGTGCAGGTTTCGCAGGAAGCTGTTCGTACGCCGAGGTATGCAGCAACTGATGGTGCCAGACTAAAGTCTCCAGCGGAATTGAGATTCCCCACCAGAGCCGTATTCTCTCCCGAAGTCGGATGATTCCCTCTTCCCCAGTAGAGTGTTGGAACAACTGATGTTGAGATTCCCCTGCAGAGTTGTACTCTCCCCCGAAGTCGGATGATTCCTTCTTCCCCAGCGGAATTAGAACTCCTCATCAGAGTTGTACTCTCTAGTGAAGTAGAATGATTTCTCTCTCCACGGCTGAGTTCGCAAACCCCAAGAGAGCCGAATCCTTGGAAGCAGTTGAGACCGTGAGTGGTTTTCCCTAGCAGAGCATTGAACAGCTGATGTTGTATTTCCCCAGAGTCGCACTCTCTCCAGCGAAGCAGAATGACTTCCCCTTCCTCAGCCGAGTTTGCAGATGTCCAAGAGAGCCGAGTCCTTGGAAGTTGATCAGATCATGATTGGTTTTTCCCCAGTGGAGTGTGGAGTAGCTGAAGTTGTTTCCCCACAGAGTTGTTATCCCCAGAAGAGTAGCCGAGAAGGCCCCGCAGTTTATTCTCACGATTGACATTGCATTCCTTCAGCAGGTCCAAGTTCTCGTAGAGCTTCGTTCCCCTGCAGCAGATCAACTGAAGTTGTTTTCCCTGCAGCAGTCAACGGAAGATCAATTCCCCAGACGGAGTCCGATTGATATTGGCGTGTCCACGTTCTCCTCAGCAGGATGATTCCTCTATCTGAGTAGTGCTTTTCTCCTTGACAGGAGAATTCCCCTTCGGCATTTATTTTGCTGACCGGATCGCATCATTGTGCATGATTGCATAGCATTTAGCATAAACGCATAGCATTTCCACCGTGTGGGGCATGGCGCCGAAGCATATGCATCATAAACATGATCTAGGTTATCATCATTCTTGTTTTACAGGTGTTCCGCCGAAGGATCAGTTGCTCAGGATGATTCCTGACATTCTCCCCAGCGAAGTCTTCAGTTCGAGATGATTCTCGAATCCCTTAGCAGGGCCGTTTGCTTAAGATGATTCTTAAGTCCTCAGCTCAGTCACCCGAGTTGGTTGCTCAAGTTGACACCTAGAGTTCCCAGCAAGAGTCGTCCAGGAAGATTCCTGGAATCCCTAGCAGAATAAAGTCTCCAGAATGGTTATCGGTTCAGGATGATTCTTGAAGGTGCCCGACGGAGTTGTTTGTTCAAGATGATTCTTGAAATCCTTAGCAGCGTGATATGTTTGCTCCAACAGTGACGTCTAATCTGAAGATTGACTTCGTAAATGCTTGAAGGCGATATCAGAAGGTTCCTGTGGATTCAGATTTATTTGTTGATGAATCAACGTGTGTCTGAAGACAGGGCTCAAAAGTTTGTAGGTCCAGCTTTTGTATGCAAGGTGATCCGTGTTGGCCTGAAGACCAAGTCAGTTGTCCTGAGGTGATGATTGATTGTGATCAAGTGAACAGTGTTTCTTCTGACTGAAGTCGAAGATGTTTCTCCAGCTGAAGCGGAGTTTTGCCTGAAGGCAAAGTGTTTGAATCCCCATAGAGTCATGAATGGCTCATGATACCATTTCTCTGACTGAAGTCACAGATTTCCCAAGCTGAAGCGAAGGTGCCTGAAGGCAAGGTTATCCCCAAGGTCATGAATGACCTAGGATTTATTTTTCGGACTGAAGGCCGAAGTATATCCCTGACTGAAGTCTCGGATACCCTATAGCAGAGGCGGAGTTTCCTGAAGGCAGATCCATGTATCCTTGAAGGCCAAGGACCATTTCTTCAGACTGAAGTCGAAGATACCTCCTGCAGGGTTGCCGACAGGCAAAGTTTATATCCTTGGAGGCCAAGGATCCCATCTTCAGAGATACTTGAAGATCTTTTCTAGCTGAAGCTAGAAGTGGCCAGGGGCCAGGGTTTCATATAGCTTTGATGCTGAAGTTCTACGGTGGGATCAGTGCAGTAGTATTCCGATGTTCGTTATGGTTCTGAGGGAGGACCCCAGATCAGAGTGTGCTCGGTTAAGTCTCTCATTCCCAGCGGAGTAGTTTCAAATACGCAAGTGTACCTGTTGTTCCATTTACCAGGGGTGAACCCCGGGTCAGAATTGTTCAATGTTTGTGTTCGACGGCGAGGTTGAATGTTTGTTTTGACGGCGAGGTCAGATTATGTTTGTTTCCGGCGGCGAGGTTGGATGTTTGGATTTGACGACGAGGTCAGATTATGTTTGTTTCCGGCGGCGAGGTTGGACGTTTGTTTGACGGCGAGGTCAGACTCTTTAAATCCCCAGCAGAGATGATGTTTGTACGACGGCGATGTCGAGTGTCTCTCAAAGTGATGTTTGTTTCCGACGGCGATGTCAGATTCAGTTTTCCAGCGGCAATGTTGGGTATGCCAGAAGATTTAGTTCTCCAGCGGCGACGCGGGGTATTTTGATTGTTCGACGGCGACGTCAGATGTAGTTCTCCAGCGGCGATGTTGGGTGTTTTGGTTGTCGGATGACAATGTCAGAAGAAGTTAACATGTATAACTGACGGCGATGTCAGATCAGTATTTCTCCAGATAGTTGCAGGGCAGCTAGCGTTGCAGTGTTCGAAGGTTTGTCCCCCACAGAGTATCATGTGCTTGTGCCGTTGGCAAATTTTCGGGTTTACCGGTATTCATCCGTCTCGCACCGTGATTGGCTGAGAGCCGTTCGCTTCTCACCCAGTCAGGTTCAAGCCGTTTGAATAGGGGCAGCTGTTGCACCCCAAAATTTGACCAACATTTATTTATCCATCAAGTGTTTGAAGATTCATACCTTCATCAGAAAGTTCAAGAGATCCTCAGAGGAATTGGTTGAAACCAAGGTTGTGTGCTTCATTGCTTGAGAGTTGTGGGAGCTCCTCAGATGATTCTGAGACTTTGAGAATGAACTTGAAGCCTTGAGAAAGTTTATGAGATGTCTTGAAAGCCATCATGAAGCCCAGAGAGGTCATTGTGCAGGAATTCAGAAGATTCAACCATGAATGGTAGAATTAGGGTTTTGACTGGGTCAACCCTAGGTCAACTGAAGTTTTGGAGAAGGTTGAGACCTAATCCAAGGGGCATGAGATCATGTAAGGATGTATGGAGATGTCATAAAGATGATTCCTAGACCAACTCATCATGATTGAGGGGTTTGAGAAGTTTTAAGTCAGGGTTTCCAAGGATTGACAGTGAAAAAACCCTAGTTTGATCCCTATCTTCCAGGCAATTTTAGCTCAAGATGTGGTTGATATCTCATCTTCCCCACAACATGAATGTTGTATAGCTTGTTGTTAGCTTTAATTTGAGTGGTAGAAGTCCTTGATAGGAGTTGCAGAGCTCAAGTTATGGTTTTGACAAATTACAGGTCATCTGAGGTGTGTGAATCTGGGTCCTTGAAAGTCACCCAACTTGCAGACAACTTTTTCCCTAGTAGGATGATTCCTATGATTTATTGGTCAACATGAATGTTGAATATCATCTTCTTAGATTTCTAGAGAGTACTAGAAGTCCTTGATAGGATTTGTAGAACTCAACTTATGGTTTGAACAAGACAGGGGTATTTTGGTCATTTGGAAGTTATAGGTCATTTTAAGCAAAGGCCATATCTCCTATTTCCAAGCCTCAGATGAAAAAACTCAAAACATCAAAGTTGTTCAAAATGGGATTTTAAGCCTAGAAAAGTGGTCATGATTTGTAGGAAAAGCTTGTAGCAAGGATTTACAAGAATGGTTGAAAATGACCTAAAAATGACTTATAAGTTAAATGAATCCAAGTTGGAAATTGGTTTGGGAGATGTACAAATCCAAAATAGGTCATCCAATATGTCATTTTGAATCCAAACATCATTTTAAAAACAATGGTTCAAATAGATTTTTGATTTGAGGTCTTAAAATGGAGGTTGCTTTGTAATTTTGTTTCTTGCATCTTAAGGAACCCATGAGAAACCTCACATAAGGCAAAACCAAGCTTGTTTTTTTCACACATTCCCTTTCAATATCTCTTGTAAGGAGATTTTGGCACAAAATGACAAGGCCTAAGGCATGATATGAGATGATACCACATATCACTTCATGAGAAATTCTAAAGCTTTCTAGCTCATTCTAGAAGCTCCTAGATGATTCCATTGGTTGTTATTTAAAGAGTGAACCATAGTGAAGAAAAAGGTTGGTCAAGGTTGGTGAATCCATTGGTGAAGAGTGAGAGGAGAAAGAGATATTCAAAGTTTCCTTCAAGTGCAAGCCACACACGATTTGATCTCTACAAGTCTCTTCCATCAGAATTCTTGCAAACAGAAAGACATACTCCATTGGAGGAGCATCTGGAAGAAATAGCAAGACTTGAAGCCATCTGTTCATACCTCTACCATCACCATTTGACAGGTTAGTAACTTGCTCCATACCTCCTTATTTATGTACATTCAATTAGGTTCTTAGGTGTAGAATTAACATGCTAGGTTAGTGGATGATTTCCTGAGAGTTATAGGAAGATCCATGGAGTTTCATGGCAGGGTGCCATTTCTTGCAAGATTAAGAGCAAGCTGTTTAGGGAGTATTAATGATCATGTGATATCATAGAATGATGAGGGTAACATGTAGAACAAGTTTATGTCATTAGATTGAAGCTCTAGCAGAATTGATCACAGAGAAAAATGTTGAAACCCTAATGTTCGTGCGTTCTGTTAGAGTGATACAAGATGTTTCAGTGAAAATTATTGGCACCATCGTGTTCTTGGAGAGAAGTGGATCATCTTTGCTTTTGGAATTTTTGAATTCCATCAGGTAACCAGGGAGAACGATCGGGTTGAATCTTCGTGCATGGACTCTGTTAAGCCTGAAACCCTAAGGGCAGTTTGGAGAAGACAAGTTATCCACCGTTGGATCATTCTGTTTAGTTGACTCCTTAATCTAATCGTGCGGCCACGATTTAAACAGAAAAACGGAGGGAAGCCATCAAAGTAAAACGCTGCGTTTGAATTAATTGGAAGTTCTGGGCTTCAGCAAGTCTTTGATACCCACACCCCCACCATTGGCCCAGTCCAACTTTTAAACTGACATTTGTTGCTATTCATACCGCGGTTTTAATGTTTTTTCTTTTAATTTTCTTTTTATTTTCTGATAGCAATTGGGCCCAGGCGCGCCATGCTAGGCGCACCCCCTTCCTGGGCCCATCATAGAAACAACAAGGGCGCAGTTCTATTAACACCCCCCACCCCTTTTCTTTTATTCTTTTGTTTTCATTTCTTTTAATTTTTCTTGCATTTTATAAAAATCATATAAAAATGAAAAATCATTGTTTTTTAATTCTTGTTTTTTCTATATTTTCATAATTTTATCTAAAAAAATATCAATAAATAAAATTGGAATTTTATTTTCTTTTAATATTTTTAGTATATTTTCCATGTAAATAGCTTTTTTTAGAAGTTTAGGTGTATACTCAATTTTGTAGAATTTCTTTTAGGACCTTCCCTTAGGCTTTTTGAGCCATTCTTTTTGGCATAGTTAGATATTGAATCATAGGTTCCCATAGGATTTAATTCATGATTTTTAGGTTAAAATTTGATTAGTTTGTTTAGGCTAGAATTAGCATAACAAAATTAGGGTTTTATTCAACATAAGTAGACTTAACAATTTTGTTTTGGGTTTTTAGGTCAAGATTAGAGTATGGGGAATATATGGGTTAAGGGTAGGTATGCATAGAATCCCCTAGAATTTTAATAGAATATTATATAGTATTTTAGTATTTTTAGTTGATTTTTGAATGTATGGTTAGTATGTGTGTTGCCTTGTGGGCATTGTATTTTGGGTGCTTGCTTGTTTTGCTTTCTTTTGTGCTTGGTTGGCCCTGTGGAGCTTGATGGAGCATTAAGGAGCATTGAGAAGCATTTGAAGATTGAAGTTGAGCTTGGAGGCTTTAGTCTTAGGTTTTGCTTTTGTTTTAGGGATAGGATTAGGAAGAGCTTAGATGTAGATAATTTCTTTCTTAAACATGGATAGTATTCTTCACATCCATTCCTCCCTGTGATTCAAAGTCCTTCTAGGGTATACACCTCTCTCCTTTGGAGGGATTAGTGTTATACCCAGGAGGTAGAACTTTTGAGGGAACCCTTCATTTGATATTGAACCCTTATAGGTCACCTTTGGTGATCAGATAAGCAGTTCAATATCCCCCAGCTTATCCAATAGTGATTTTTCTCTGTTTGATTTGTCTTGAGAGTTGTCAGAGCCTGAGCATGAAGATGAAGACTTCATTGAAGATGTTATTGTATAGGATGAATCCTTGAAGACTGCCATTCCAGTTGAAGCTTGAAGAGCATGAAGATCAAGTTGATACTTGAATATCCCTGAAGATGGTGAAGCCTGAAGGTGGAGCTGATCAAAGAAGCTGAAGCTTAAGGGGAGAAGATGAGGTGATACTCATGTGGTAGGGTTGATACCTGGAAAGCAGTTGATGATTGAAGTCTGAAGACTGAGTTGCTGCTGGAGGAGCTGAGGCTTTCTTCTGTTTTTTCTTTTCTGTATTGTGTGTTTTGTTTGATTTGTCTGTTGCATTAGAATAAGTCCATCTAGAATAAGTTCAGGCTAAGAGCATGATTGCATTAGAGGTTGAGTTGCTCCCTCTGCTTGTATTGTTATTGCGTGGCTTTGCTTGCGGGTATTCGGTAGAGCCCAGCTCCCTTGCCCATGTGGTTTGTTTGCCTGATGGCATTTCATTTCTTTTATCTGTATGATTGCAGTTTACTGTTTATTGCTTGATAGCATGTTGTTTATGTTTCAGTATGATTACTGTTATTTCATGACTGGCTTGAGGTTGAGATGAGCTTGTGGAGGCTGAAGCCCCACACACATTTCCTCCCTCACTTGCATTGCATGCATTTTACTGTTAAGCTGATGCTTTGTCTGTTTTGGTGTATCATTGACATGATCCCTTAGGACTCTCATTTCCTTTTATAAGGATTTGATGATAGACTTTTAGGTTGAAACCTATGCATGACAACTTCTATGAGTTCCCTGTTCAAACCTCAACCATAGGATGAATCCATGGCATGATAACAGTAGGACTTGATAGTCTCCCTCCTAGTTGAGCCTGTTCTCTTCTCATCTCAAAGCAGTTTAAGATACAGTAATCATGAATGATTTCTTTCGTACGTTACGAGCCTTAAGCTATCTGAGAAAGGGTTGTGGGAGAGTTTCTTTTCCATAGTCTGGATGTTTAGTATGGTACCCTTTGGGTGACATGCGACGCATTCACTCTCAGGTCATAGTCTCTAGTGCGGTTGAAATCGCAAACACAATGAAAAACACTTCTTTCGTAAAAACAGGAAATAAAGCGTAGTTTCCCGAACTACGTGAGCTCTGATCTCTCATGCCTCTTGAGAGTACGTAGGCACAAGATGGCGAAGTCTTGGCGAGCTACTTTCCCCCGTACCCCTTCGTAGGCCGAACTACGTTGACTCTGATTTCTCATTCTCTGATGAGAATACGTAGGCATAAAGCGCGATGCTTTGCCGAGTCATTTTTCTTTTCTTTTTCAGCCAGCCTTGATAGGTAGATAGATTATAACCAACCCGTCCAAGTAAACAAACAAGCGAGGATCCCGTCGAGTACGACGAACGTGAGGGGTGCTAATACCTTCCCCTTGCGTAACCGACTCCCGAACCCAGACAATGGTTGCAATGACCTTGTCTTACCCTTTCTTCGTCAGGTTTTTCCGATCGTTTCCTTTCCCGCTCTGAGGGATAAATAACGAAAGGTGGCGACTCTTCTGTCATGCCGACACCTTATTTTCGCGAAAGCGACACCCAGCAGAGTTATATTCCCCAGCAGGGTGTTACTTCAACGAGGTGCTTGTTTAAGTTCCCAATTTCCCAGCGGAGTTGATTTCACTCTTCCAGCATTTATTTTGCTGGAATAATTCTGTGACGCCTGGTTATCCCCAGCGGAGTCGGCATTGTCTTCAGCATTTATTTTGCTGAAGCGGTTTCCTGTACCCCAGCAGTTCGAGTCTGCATTTGCATTGGCATATAGTGTCATATTTGCATCCACCAAATAAAAACGTGCAGCATTCCCATGTCGAATGGGGCATTGCGTCATTGTCAAACATATGCATTTTGAAACGTAAACCAGGTTGGCCAACCATTTGTTTCAAGTATTGTTATCTTGCAGGTGGAGAGAGCTCTTGCTCAAATAAATCACTAAACATTCGAGGTCTCGATGTGAGACATTCAATGAAGTGTCATCTTTGGCATTATTCCCCACAGAGTTATCATGATGAGGTTCTCTTTGTCTCCGAATAGAGTTATTTATGAATTTCTCTTGTTTTCCCCGCCAGAGTTAGTAGACAAAATATCTCTTTGTCCCCAAGCAGAGTTATTTGTCATCAAAGGGTTTCCTGAATCAGAATTTTAGAGGCTGCCGCCGGTTATCAGAACAGGCGTTCGGTAGTTTGGTTTTCAGATATCCCCAATAGAGTCCGCCTCAAGTTGCTGTAATGTCAGTGCTAAGAAGTTTGTGGGTTGGGACCAATGGAGGAATGAGTCCTGACGTGGACAATTTTATTGACGGGTTTTCTTCGTGCTAGAGAAGTGGGGGTCCTAACGGGGACAGATTTATTTCCCCGCATTGATGAGGTGTGCTAGTCCTAACGGGGACATATTTGATTTCTTGGTATTGATTGAATGTGAAGTACTGACGTGGACAAAATTGGTTATTCTCCGTGTTGGTGTCCTGACGTGGACCATTTATTTCCAGCAGATATCTTTATTCGTAATGGTGAAATGTGCGTCCTGACGTGGACAAGTTTATAGTTCTTCGTGATGACAAGATACGAGAGTCCCGACGTGGACAAATTTATTCTTCTTCGTGCTGGCAAAGTGTGTGGCCTGACGGGGACGAGCTTTATTTCCCCAGCAAGTCGAAGACGCGCGAGTCCTAACGTGGACAAGTTTTTCTTCAGCAGGTTGAGATGTGAGTCCTGACGTGGACGAATTTTATTTCCTCAGCGAGTCAAGAGGTGAGTCCTGACGTGGACAAATCAAGACGAAAAGCGTTTCCTTACGTGGAAAGAGGGATTCATTCCTTACGTGGAAAGAAGACGGATTCCTTACGTGGAAAGATCGGATTCCTTACGTGGAAAGATGATTCCTTACGTGGAAAGATTGTATTCCTTACGTGGAAAGTTTAGTCCTTACGTGGACAGATCAAGAAAATTTTTATTCCTGACGTGGAAAGATTGTGATTCCTGACGTGGAAAGATTGTGATCGTATTCCTTACGTGGAAAAAGTTGGTTTCCTTACGTGGAAAGAAGTTATTCCTTACGTGGAAAGAGAAGTCGTTTCCTTACGTGGAAAGAAGTGATTCCTTACACGGAAAAAGAAGTTAGTTCCTTACGTGGAAAAAAAAGAGGTATTCCTTACGTGGAAAGGTGGGTCCTAACGTGGACAATATATTCCTTACGTGGAAAGATGGGTCTTAATGTGGGCGATGTATTCCTAACGTGGAAGAGTTTAGTCCTAATGTGGACAGGTTATTCATGGTGTGGACGGTGTTATTCCTAACGTGGAAGAGTTTATTCCTAATGTGGACGATTTATTTCTGATGCAATACAGACGAATTATCCCCAGCGAAGTTGCTGAGATTTTTCCGGGTTGACGACAGATGGAGTCCTGACGTGGACAAGTTTTAGTTGAGATTTCTTCGTGTTGACAAAACAGGAGTCCTAACGTGGACAAGTTTTTCGATGATAGAAGCTTTTTCAGGCTGATGAAAATAATCCCCAGCACGAGATCAGTGGGTTGCTGTAAACAGTTAGATTCAGTTGATGAATATCGTTCCCCAAGCAGTGGCGCAGTTTATTTCTGCGGTTGGCAAATTTCCGGGTTCTTAGTATTCAACCGTCTCGTACCTCGAATGTTTGAAGGCCGTTCGCTCTTCACCCAATCGGGTCCAAGTCGCTTGAATAGGGGCAGCTGTTGCACCCTAAAATTTGCTCAACCTATTTCTCTTGGTTTATGTTTCAATTGCATTAGCATTTTGCATATAGAGTCATGTACATTGTCTAATCATCTGCATAACATAGCATAGCAAATCATCCAACAGGGACCAAGCACTATTCTCATCTCTATGAGCCTATCAAGAGGTTATTATTCAAATTCAAGCATATCCAAGTCATCAGAGAGGAATTGAAATCTAAAAAGACAGTGGATCAAGCAGTGCATCTATCTCCTATCTGAGGGTATTTGAAGATCACCAAAGAAGTTGTGAGTTGTGAAATGAGCATGGAGGGTATCTAGCCATCATGGGAGACCTAGAAAGTCATTTGTAGAAAGAGGCAAGTCATTGATATGATCACAAGAGCTGCAGTTGAAGACAGTCAACTAGGGTTTCATCTGGGTCAACTCTAGGTCAACCCTAGGTCAATTGATTGATTGAAAGGCATTAAGGTCTATTGGAGAGATGTGGGGTTCATCATTTGACATGTAGAGAAGGATATGATGTTATGCTAAGAAGAAATCAAGAGAAATCAAGGAGAAGAGGAGTTTCTAAATTAGGGTTTCTGTGTAAAATCCCCTAGTTTAGGTCAAATTTCCAAGCAAGATAAGTCAAAATGCAAGCTTCAAATGGATCCTTGGACAACATGAAACTTGTAGAGGATCTCAAGGCCTTTAATTTGAGTGGTGGAAGACATTAAGGAGATTTATAGAACTCAAGTTATTATCCTTGCAAGTTACAGGTCATCTGAGGTATCTGAAATTTTGTCTGTAAAAGTTACTTGTCTTACAAGCAACTTTTACCCCTCAAGGAGATTTCAAATGAATTTATGGTCAACATAAGAGTTGTTCCTCATTGTCTTAGCTTTCTATAATGGTATGGTATGCCTTCATATGATTTGTGGAACTCTACTTATGGTCTTGTCAAGCAAAGGGTATTTTGGTCATCTGAGAATTACAGGTCATTTCAAGCATATGCCCAAAACTCATACAAGGAAGCTTCAAATGTAAACTTTCACAACTTCAAACTTGTTCCAAATGACATTTTGAGTCTAGAAAAGTGACCATGAAAGATTGGAAAGGCTCATAGCTCAAGGTTTCAAAATTGGTGAGTTTAATGAATAAAAAATGACCTAAAATTGATATTTTTCATAAGTTGGCCAAATGGGATGAAATTATAGGTCATTTTGATTGGAAAAAATGTTTTAAGAACATTGGAAAAAGTAGAATTTTGAGTTTGGTTCAAGATTTAGAAGTTATGCATGGTTACTTACAAAAGAAGTTACATAATCTAAATCCAAGGGAAAGTGTGCATGGGAAGTTTCTCCAAGGTTCTAGGACTTTCCAATGACATCTATATATTGCATTGAGTGGCTTCATGCCATGGTTGGTGAATCATTGTGATCAAAACACAAGTTATACACAATTCTTCCAATTTGCAAAATCACTTCAAACTCCATCAAATCTCTCTCAATTTCCATTTTTCTTGATTTGATCATCATCAATATCATTCATAGATCACAATTCACACAAGAATTTGGCTGAATTGAAGAGAAATAATGCCATACAACTTTATCATCCAAGGTGCAAGAACTTTGGGATTGCTGAATTCAAGAGGATTGAACAAGAATCTTTGCATACAGAATCAAGATTTGAGTGTGTGAATCAGTTTCCAATCATTGCAAGCATCAGATCCAAGGATTTCCATAGCTGTTTTCATCATTTACACCAGGTAAGTTTCCTCTTCGAATTGACTGAATTAGGTAGAATCATAGTGAATCATTAGGTTAGAATGGTTAGACATAGTTAGGTGATTGATTTTGGTGAGTTTGAAGAAGTTTCATGAAGGTTGATCATGGTGTACCAAAGCTGTTAAGGCTTATAACTCATGGAATATGGCACGATAATCCTCATTAATTAGTTTAGAATAATCAGCATAAAGTGTAGATTAAGTTAGGGTAAGATTTAGCAAGAATTCTCAAGGTTGATATCAGGTGAAAATGGTGGAACCGAGTTGTTCTACTCATCGGGTTTGATTATTGGTTGAGTTTTAGAAGGAGCTGATGATATGGTTGTGTAGAGGGGAAGGAATGGACAAATTTTGCTTTTCATATCGTGTGATTTCATGGAAGAACAAGGGAGAACAGAGGGGATGAAACTCGTGCATGGGAGAGGAGATTTTCTGAATCTAGGGTTTCTTGAGGTTGAAGATGATGGACAACCGTTGGATCCATCTGTTGACCATGACTCAGACCTTAATCGTATGGCTGTGGTTTAAACTGAAAACGGAGGGAACTTCCAAAGGTGCTACGCACCGTTTCATTAAAGCTCCATCTGATGGGCTTTGAATTCCTTGCTAATGCCACCCCTAGTTGCCAGGCCCAATGTGAAATGAACTGAAAATCTTGCTTTTTACACCGTTTGCTTCTTTTTTAATTTTTGTTGTATTTTCTGAATGCGTTGGGCCCAGACGCGCTTGCTATGCGCGCCCCCCAGTCTGGGCCCGTTTCTCTTTTTTTAACTGGTTTTATTACTTGATGCACCCCTCATCCAATTAATTCCTCATTTTATTTCTTTCATTTTTTTTAATTTCTTTGAAAATTCATAAAAAATAGAAAAATGCAAGATTTTAATTGGTTCTTTTTGCATATTATTCATATTTCTGTCAAGAAAAATATCACATAAAAAATTTGGCATTTCATTTTATTTTAATATTTTTGGCATATTTTTCTTTTAAATAGGTGTAAATAATGTTTAGTTTAGTGCATGAATTTGTTAATTTTGGTTTGATTAAATGCTTTTACATTTTTAATCCATTCTTTTTAGGTTGATTAGCTTAGACCTTTATCTTGTATATAAAATTTAATCCATAATTTTAGAACTTAATTTTAGGTGATTTGTTTAGGTGTGAATAACATGATCAAAACTAGGGTTTAGGAGATAACATAGGTGAATTAGATCATTTCCCTTAGAAGTTGTAGATTGAATTTTTGGGGTATGGGACTATAGGGATTATGGGTAGTTAATAGATCCCTTAGAAAATATTAGGATTCCCCTACTGCTATTAGTATTGCTTATATTTGTTTGACTGTGTGGTGTGCCCTCTCTAGGGTTATTTCATTTGTCTGTGTGGGGTATTGGGTTTGCTTGGGGATTGGGAGAGCTGAAGACCTGTGATGATGAAGGCCATTGGAGATCAAAAATAATGAAGGCCAACTTCCAGAGTTGATGAGGAGCATCCTTTGCTGGCAGCTGTTGAGGAGTATAGGATTTAGGAGCTAGGCAGAGCTCTAGAGTAGAAACCTTGATTCACAAACATGGAAGGCCTTGTCTGCCTCCATTCTTTCTCTATGATTCAAAGTCTCTTTCAAATATCCACATCCTTCCTTTGGAAGGATCAGTGAATGTATTTGAAAGATAGAACTTTTGAGAGAAATCTGTCTGTACAATGTTAGCAGTTAATGAGCCACCCTTGGTAGGCAATTGACTGTTTAACATTCACTTCATCTGGTTGACTGATATTCCTCTTGGAGATTAAGACTTGAAGAAAAGCCAGTGCAGATTGAAGACTGATGACAAAGACCCTGCTTGAAGGCTGTGAAGATAAAGACTGAGGCTTGCCTGAAGCTTGTAGCTGTTTGGAGATGACCTGAAGTCAGATGTTGATCAGAGCTGCTGATGCTGTTTCTTTTTGCTGTTTATTTTCCTGATGTATTGATTGGTTTTCCCTGACTGTATTGTTTGTTGTTTAACCTGCTGGGTTAGAAGTGAATTCTGTTCACTTTTTCCTATTGTTTTCTAGGTTCGAGGTTGAGTGGGACTCCCTTGCCTCGCTTGTATTGCTGCATCCATGCATTTTACTGCTTTATTATATTGCTATTGTTTCTGTTTCCGTCTATTCCCTTAGGATCTCTGTTTCTCTCTGCGCAAGAGAGGAGCATGATAGACACTAGGTCTTAACCCATGCATGATAATATTAGGTTAATGTGATTCCCTTTGCAACCATAGTTTAGAGTTTTGTCTCTTCTTTCTCAAAACAAACAGAAAAACACAATAAATATTTCAAACACAATAAAAGACACTTCTTCCGTAAAAGAATGTGAACTCATCAAAACGTCCTTTTCGTCCGCTTAGACCGTAATCAGGAGAAAAAACCCTTTTTCAGAAGGAATAAAAACAATCAAAACAGACTTGTGTCGTACGTGGCCCGAACTACGTTTGCTCTGATCTTTCATGCTGTATGAAAGTACGTAGGCATAGGATGCGATATCCTAGCGAGCAACCTTCCCCTCCTTTCCCGTAGGTAGGCGAACTACGTTGACTCTGATTTCTCGTTCCAGACGGGAATACGTAGGCATAAAGCGCGATACTTTGCCGAGTCATTTTATTTTCTTTTAACCCCAGACCTGTAGAGTAGATAGAATAACAATCCATACCCGAAAACAAGCGTGGATCCCGTCGAGTACGACGGACGTGAGGGGTGCTAATACCTTCCCCTTGCGTAACCGACTCCCGAACCCAGGTTTTGGTTGCGATGACCATACCTTTCCCATTTTTGCGAGGTTTACTTCGAGCGTTTCCTTTCCCTCCGTTGGGATAAATAACGCACGGTGGCGACTCTTCTGTTCAGCCGGCGCCGATTCTCGCAGTGGCGACTCTTCGTGTTGGAGTCGAAGTCAGCTTCGGAGCCCAAAATTCCAGAATTCCGTTTGAAGTTACTGAATTAGAATTTTATTTTAGTGTTGGGTCATGTATTGGGTCTGGGTTATGTTTTCGACCCATTTGGGTTGTGACCCGAATTTGCTTTCTTTTTAAAGGAAAAATACTCGTGTTACTGTTCACCTAGTTACATTTTCACGAAAATACATTCGGAGCTTTGAGAGAACCATGGAGAGCTAGTTCCTTAGAGTCATTATGTTGTAATCGCGTTCCAACGCTTTGAGGTTTTTACTTTGTCAATCTAATTCGTTTCTCTTTCAACACTATTCTATGAATTGCTTTTGCTTAATCTGTTAGTTTATATAATTGTTTTGATTAAATTTGTATGATTGCATCCCTAGCTTTTATTCGCTGTTACGTCGCTTTGTCGTTAATTCAAGTTTATAATTCGTGTTTGCTTAACTCACGAAAACTTAATCCGTTTGCTTAATTTGGAATATAGGATTGTTAATCTAGTTTATGTCTTTTGCGCTTGTTAATTGACATAGAAATCGAATAGAGATCGAAATCGCTTAGGAAATTGGTAAGGTAGAAACCCGTAATAAGCCGGAACCGAAAACAGTAGATTGACTTATTTTAATAATCACTTATTTTAACCGCTTAATTGCATTTTCTTTATTTATCCGATCAGAAACCAAACCAACTCCCCCTCCATTTCTAATTTGGTAGATTAATCACATAAAAGAATCTTTGAGACGAGATCCGAGTTGAATTGTCGCTGTATTACGTTTTCATCAAAAACACTTGCATTGATCCGCGCGCGACAACTGATCAATGAGCTAGGCCCTCCACGACGGAGAGATGGATTGGGTCGACCGCGTGTAATGAGCGGGACAGAACAATATATATATATAAATAAGAATCTTAATCGGTTGAGTAAGTAAATAAAATAATTAATTATATTTAATAATTAATTATTTAATTGAATATGTGCTTAAATATAAGTGGATGTCAAGATAATCCATTTTGAAATAATGAGAATTCTAAATGATTATCATTCTATATATAGGCTATGATCTCAAATATATCATGCTATAAGAAGATTTTCTCTTTTTATCCCCATTCGAAGAGTTTTCAAGACACTACGAGTACTAGTTGAGAAAAATCCACAAGCCAACCAGTGTCAAACACTTGTCTCTACACTTTTGTATTTTAGAATTATCGTTGTCATTGTCTAAAAATCTTTCTCATTATATTCGTCAAGGTATTCCTATAATCATTAATATCAAAATGTCATAGATCCTAAGGTTTGTGTCCATGGGGAGACGCTTAAGCGCTCCCAGCGTGATGAGTGATCAGTGCATATTTATGCACTTTCTCCTATATTTTTACTTAGGCATTTCTTTACTTTATCTTGATTATTTTTATGTTTTATTTTGTTTTTATATTTTACTTTATTTTTGGCTTAATTTGATTTCCGCACTTATTTTTCAGCTTTAGCAGTCTGCACGGAAACGCTCATAACTGGAGTTTCGGAAATCCGTTTGAGGCATTCTAAAAATCGCCGGAAAGCTAAGAGGGAGAGCTACGACTTTTGTTTTGGAGTCGAAGTCAGATTCGGAGCCCAAAACTCCAGAATTCCGTTTGAAGTTACTGCATTAGAATTTTATTTTAGTGTTGGGTCATGTATTGGGCCTGGGTTATGTTTTCGACCCAGTTGGGTTATGACCCGAATTTGCTTTCTTTTTAAAGGAAAAATACTCGTGTTACTGTTCACCTAGTTACATTTTCACGAAAAATACATTCGGAGCTTTGAGAGAACCATGGAGAGCTAATTCCTTAGAGTCATTCTGCTGTAATTGCGTTCCAACGCTTTGAGGTTTTTACTTTATCAATCTAATTCGTTTCTCTTTCAACACTATTCTATGAATTGCTTTTGCTTAATGTGTTAGTTTATAGAATTGTTTTGATTAAATTCGTATGATTGCATCCTTAGCTTTTATTCGCCGTTACGTCGCTTTGTCGTTAATTCGCATTTATAATTCGTGTTTGCTTAATTCACGAAAACTTAATCTGTTTGCTTAATTTGGAATATAGGATTGTTAACCTAGTTTATGTCTTTTGCGCTTGTTAATTGACATAGGAATCGAATAGTGATCGAAATCGCTTAGGAAATTGGTAAGGTAGAAACCCGTGATAAGCCGGAACCGAAAACAGTAGATTGACTTATTTTGATAATCAATTATTTTAACCGGTTAATTGCATTTTCTTTATTTATCCGATCAGAAACCAAACCAACTCCCCCTCCATTTTGAATTTGGTAGATTAATCACATAAAAGAATCTTTGAGACGATATCCGAGTTGAATTGTCGTTGTATTACGTTTTCATCAAAAACACTCGTTTTGATCCGCGCGCGGTAACTGATCAATGAGCTAGGCCCTCCACAACGGAGAGATGGATTGGGCCGACCCCGTGTAATGAGCGGGACAGAGCAGTATATATATAAAATTGAGTAAGTAAATAAAATAATTAATTATATTTAATAATTAATTATTTAATTGAATATGTGCTTAAATATAAGTGGATGTCAAGATAATCCAATTCGAAATAATGAGAATTTTAAATGATTATCATTCTATATATAGGCTATGATCTCAAATATATCATGCTATAAGAAAATTATCTCTTTTTCTCCCCATTCGAAGAGTTTTCAAGACATTACGAGTAACGGTTGAGAAAAATCCACAAGCCAACCAGTGTCAAACCCTTGTCTCTACACTTTTTTATTTTAGAATTATCGTTGTCATTGTCTAAAAATCTTTCTCATTATATTCGTCAAGGTATTCCTATAATCATTAATATCAAAATGTCATAGATCCTAAGGTTTGTGTCCATGGGGAGACGCTTAAGCGCTCCCAGCGTGATGAGTGATCAGTGCATATTTATGCACTTTCTCCTATATTTTTACTTAGGCATTTCTTTACTTTATCTTGATCATTTTTATGTTTTATTTTGTTTTTATATTTTATTTTATTTTTGGCTTAATTTGATTTCCGCACTTATTTTTCAGCTTTAGCAGTCTGCACGGGAACGATCATAACTGGAGTTCCAGAAATGCGTTTGAGGCGTTCTAAAAATCGTCGGAAAGCTAAGAGAGAGAGCTACGACATTCGTGGTGGCGTCGAAGTCAGATCCAGAGCCCAAAGTTCCAGAATTCCGTTTGAAGTTACTGAATTAGAATTTTATTTTAGTGTTGGGTCATGTATTGGGCCTGGGTTATGTTTTCGACCCAGTTGGGTTCTGACCGGAATTTGCTTTCTTTTTAAAGGAAAAATACTCGTGTTACTGTTCACCTAGTTACATTTTCACGAAAAATTCATTCGGAGCTTTGAGAGAACCATGGGAGCTAATTCCTTAGAATCATTCTGCTGTAATCGCGTTCCAACGCTTTGAGGTTTTTACTTTATCAATCTAATTTGTTTCTCTTTCAAACATATTCTATGAATTGCTTTTGCTTAATCTGTTAGTTTATAGACTTGTTTTGATTAAATTTGTATGATTGCATCCTTAGCATTTATTCGTCGTTACGTCGCTTTGTCGTTAATTCGCGTTTATAATTCGTGTTTGCTTAACTCACGAAAACTTAATCCGTTTGCTTAATTTGGAATATAGGATTGTTAATCTAGTTTATGTCTTTCGCGCTTGTTAATTGACATAGGAATCGAATAGAGATCAAAATCGCTTAGGAAATTGGTAAGGTAGAAACCCGTGATAAGCCGAAACCGAAAACAGTAGATTGACTTATTTTGATATTCACTTATTTTAACCGCTTAATTGCATTTTCTTTATTTATCCGATCAGAAACCAAACCAACTCCCCCTCCATTTTGAATTTGGTAGATTAATCCCATAAAATAATCCTTGAGACGATATCCGAGTTGAATTGTCGATGTATTACGTTTTCATCAAAAGCACCCTTTTTGATCCGCGCGCGACAACTGATCAATGAGCTAGGCCCTCCACGACGGAGAGATGGATTGGGCCGACCCCGTGTGATGAGCGGGACAGAGCAATATATATATATATATATATATATATATATATATATATATATATATATATATATATATATATATATATATATATATATATATATATATATATATATATATATATATATATATATATATATATATATATATATATATATATATATATATATATATATATATATATATATATATATATATATATATATATATATATATATATATATATATATATATATATATATATATATATATATATATATATATATATATATATATATATATATAAGAATCTTAATCGGTTGAGTAAGTAAATAAAATAATTAATTGTATTTAATAATTAATTATTTAATTGAATATGTGCTTAAATATACGTGGATGTCAAGATAATCCATTTCGAAATAATGAGAATTTTAAATGATTATCATTCTATATATAGGCTATGATCTCAAATATATAATGCTATAAGAAAATTATCTCTTTTTCTCCACATTCGAAGAGTTTTCAAGACATTACGAGTACCGGTTGAGAAAAATCCACAAGCCAACCAGTGTCAAACACTTGTCTCTACACTTTTGTATTTTAGAATTATCGTTGTCATTGTCTAAAAATCTTTCTCATTATATTCGTCAAGGTATTCCTACAATCATTAATATCAAAATGTCATAGATCCTATGGTTTGTGTTCATGGGGAGACGCTTAAGCGCTCCCAGCGTGATGAGTGATCAGTGCATATTTATGCACCTTCTCCTATATTTTTACTTAGGCATTTCTTTACTTTATCTTGATTATTTTTATGTTTTATTTTGTTTTTATATTTTATTTTATTTATGCTTAATTTGATTTTCGCACTTATTTTTCAGCTTTAGCAGTCTGCACGGAAACGATCATAACTGGAGTTCCAGAAATCCGTTTGAGGCGTTCTAAAAATCGTCGGAAAGCTAAGAGAGAGAGAGCTACGACTTTCGTGTTGGAGTCGAAGTCAGATTCGGAGCCCAAAATTCCAGAATTCCGTTTGAAGTTACTGAACTAGAATTTTATTTTAGTGTTGGGTCATGTATTGGGCCTGGGTTATGTTTTCGACCCAGTTGGGTTATGACCCGAATTTGCTTTCTTTTTAAAGGAAAAATGCTCGTGTTACTGTTCACCTAGTTACATTTTCACGAAAAATACATTCGGAGCTTTGAGAGAACCATGGAGAGATAATTCCTTAGAGTCATTCTGCTGTAATCGCGTTCCAACGCTTTGAGGTTTTTACTTTATCAATCTAATTCGTTTCTCTTTCAACATTATTCTATGAATTGCTTTTGCCTAATCTGTTAGTTTATAGAATTGTTTTGATTAAATTCGTATGATTGCATCCTTAGCATTTATTCGCCGTTACGTCGCTTTGTCGTTAATTCGCGTTTATAATTCGTGTTTGCATTACTCACGAAAACTTAATCCGTTTGCTTAATTTGGAATATAGGATTGTTAATCTATTTTATGTCTTTTGCGCTTTTTAATTGACATAGGAATCGAATAGAGATCGAAATCTCTTAGGAAATCGATAAGGTAGAAACCCGTGATAAGCCGGTACCGAAAACAGTAGATTGACTTATTTTGATAATCACTTATTTTAACCGCTTAATTGCATTTTCTTTATTTATCCGACCAGAAACCAAACCAACTCCCCCTCCATTTCAAATTTGGTAGATTAATCACATAAAAGAATCCTTGAGACGATATCCGAGTTGAATTGTCGATGTATTACGTTTCCGTGCAGACTTGTCGCTGTATTATATATATATATATATATATATATATATATATATATATATATATATATATATATATATATATATATATATATATATATATATATATATATATATATATATATATATATATATATATATATATATATATATATATATATATATATATATATATATATATATATATATATATATATATATATATATATATATATATATATATATATATATATATATATATATATATATATATATATATATATATATATATATATTATATATATATATATATATATATTATATATATATATATATATTTATATTTATATATATATATATATATATATATATATATATATATATTATATATATATATATATATATATATATATATATATATATATATATATATATATATATATATATATATATATTTATATTTTATATATATATATATATATATATATATATATATATATATATATATATATATATATATATATATATATATATATATATAATATAAATATATAAATATATATATATTATATATTTTATATATATATATATATATATATTATATATTTTATATATATATATATATATATATATATATATATATATATATATATATATATATATATATATATATATATATATATATATATATATATATATATATATATATATATATATATATATATATATATATATATATATATATTATATATATATATAAGAATCTTAATCGGTTGAGTAAGTAAATAAAATAATTAATTATATTTAATAATTAATTATTTAATTGAATATGTGCTTAAATATAAGTGGATGTCAAGATAATCCATTTCGAAATAATGAGAATTTTAAATGATTATCATTCTATATATAGGCTATGATCTCAAATATATCATGCTATAAGAAAATTATCTCTTTTTCTCCCCATTCGAAGAGTTTTCAAGACTTTACGAGTAACGGTTGAGAAAAATCCACAAGACAACCAGTGTCAAACACTTGTCTCTACACTTTTGTATTTTAGAATTATCGTTGTCATTGTCTAAAAATCTTTCTCATTATATTCGTCAAGGTATTCCTATAATCATTAATATCAAAATGTCATAGATCCTAAGGTTTGTGTCCATGGGGAGACGCTTAAGCGCTCCCAGCGTGATGAGTGATCAGTGCATATTTATGCAATTTCTCCTATATTTTTACTTAGGCATTTATTTACTTTATCTTGATTATTTTTATGTTTTATTTTGTTTTTATATTTTATTTTATTTATGCTTAATTTGATTTCCGCACTTATTTTTCAGCTTTAGCAGTCTGCACGGAAACGATCATAACTGGAGTTCCGGAAATCCGTTTGAGGCGTTCTAAAAATCATCGGAAAGCTAAGAGAGAGAGCTACGACTTTCGTGTCGGAGTAGAAGTCAGATTCGGAGCCCAAAATTCCAGAATTCCGTTTGAAGTTACTGAATTAGAATTTTATTTTAGTGTTGGGTCATGTATTGGGCCTGGGTTATGTTTTCGACACAGTTGGGTTATTACCCGAATTTGCTTTCTTTTTAAAGGAAATATACTCGTGTTACTGTTCACCTAGTTACATTTTCACGAAAAATACATTCGGAGCATTGAGAGAACCATGGAGAGCTAATTCCTTAGAGTCATTCTGCTATAATCGCGTTCCAACGCTTTAAGGTTTTTACTTGATCAATCTAATTTGTTTCTCTTTCAACACTATTCTATGAATTGCTTTTGCTTAATCTGTTAGTTTATAGAATTGTTTTGATTAAATTCGTATGATTGCATCCTTAGCTTTTATTCGCCTTTACGTCGCTTTGTCGTTAATTCGCGTTTATAATTCGTGTTTTCTTAATTCACGAAAACTTAATTCGTTTGCTTAATTTGGAATATAGGATTGTTAATCTAGTTTATGTCTTTTGCGCTTGTTAATTGACATAGGACTCGAATAGAGATCGAAATCGCTTACGAAATTGGTAAGGTAGAAACCCGTGATAAGTCGGAACCGAAAACAGTAGATTGACTTATTTTGATAATCACTTATTTTAACCGCTTAATTGCATTTTTTTTATTTATCCGATCAGAAACCAAACCAACTACCCCTCCATTTCGAATTTGGTAGATTAATCACATAAAAGAATCCTTGAGACGATATCCGAGTTGAATTGTCGCTGTATTACGTTTTCATCAAAAACACTCATACTAATCCGCGCGCGACAACTGATCAATGAGCTAGGCCCTCCACGACGGAGAGATGGATTGGACCGACCCCGCGGGACAGAGCAGTATATATATATGTGCTTAAATAAAATAAATAAATTGAATATGTGCTTAAATATAAGTGGATGTCAAGATAATCCATTTTGAAATAATGAGAATTCTAAATGATTATCAATCTATATATAGGCTATGATCTCAAATATATCATGCTATAAGAAGATTATCTCTTTTTATCCCCATTCGAAGAGTTTTCAAGACATTACGAGTACCAGTTGAGAAAAATCCACAAGCCAACCAGTGTCAAACACTTGTCTCTACACTTTTGTATTTTTGAATTATCGTTGTCATTGTCTAAAAATCTTTCTCATTATATTCGTCAAGGTATTCCTATAATCATTAATATCAAAATGTCATAAATCCTAAGGTTTATGTCCATGGGGAGATGTTTAAGCGCTCCCAGCTTGATGAGCTAGGCCCTCCACGACGGAGAGATGGATTGGGCCGACCCCGTGTGATGAGCGGGACAGAGCAATATATATAAGTAAATAAAATAATTAATTATTTGATTGAATATGTGCTTAAATATAAGTGGATGTCAAGATAATCCATTTTGAAATAATAAGAATTATAAATAATTATCATTCTATATATAGGCCTTGATCTCAAATATATCATTCTATAAGAAGATTATCTCTTTTTATCCCCATTCGAAGAGTTTTCAAGACATTACTAGTACCGGTTGAGAAAAATCCACAAGCCAACCAGTGTCAAACACTTGTCTGTACACTTTTGTATTTTAGAATTATCGTTGTCATTGTCTAAAAATCTTTCTAATTATATTCGTCAAGGTATTCCTATAATCATTAATATCAAAATGTCATAGATCCTAAGGTTTGTGTCCATGGGGAGACGCTTTGTGGTTTTTCCTTAGAGTCATTCTGCTGTAATCGCGTTCCAACGCTTTGAGGTTTTTACTTTATCAATCTAATTCGTTTCTCTTTCAACACTATTCTATGAATTGCTTTTGCTTAATCTGTTAGTTTATAGAATTGTTTTGATTAAATTCGTATGATTTCATCCTTAGCATTTATTCGCCGTTACGTCGCTTTGTCGTTAATTCGCGTTTATAATTCGTGTTTGCTTAACTCACGAAAACTTAATCCGTTTGCTTAATTTGGAATATAGGATTGTTAATCTGGTTTATGTCTTTTGCGCTTGTTAATTGACATAGGAATCGAATAGAGATCGAAATCGCTTAGGAAATTGGTAAGGTAGAGACCCGTGATAAGCCGGAACCGAAAACAGTAGATTGACTTATTTTGATAATCACTTATTTTAACCGCTTAATTGCATTTTCTTTATTTATCCGATCAGAAACCAAACCAACCCCCCTCCATTTTGAATTTGCACTACGCCAGAAATGAGATTTAGCAGCGCACCCTTTAGCAGCACTTCTTAAAAAAGCGCTGCTAAAGGGTGGGTAAAAAAAAAGAAAAAAATTTTCCTACCTAAGACAGCGTTTTTGAAAAAGCGCTGCTAAAGGGGGGCCCTAAGAAAGCGCTTTTTAAAAAGCGCTGCTAAAGGGGGATCTAAAGGGGGACCTAAGAAAGCGATTTTTCTATAAAGCGCTGCTATATGGCATTGCTAAGCACCCTAAGAAAGCGCTTCTAAAAGCGCTGCTAAAGGGGGACCTAAGAAAGCGCTTTTAAAAAGCGCTGCTAAAGGGGGACCTAGAGGGGGACCTAAGAAAGCGCTTTTAAAAAGCGCTGCTGTAGGGTGTGCCAAAGAAAGCGCTTTCCTTCAAAAAGCGCTGCTATATGGTTTTCAAAGAAAGCGCTTTTTAAGCGCTTCTGTAGGTATTAAAATTAACACAGAATTAAGTTAAAATATATTACAGAATTTTTTAAAGAACTAAAATAGAAGCAGAATCGCGCGTATACTTTCTTCAGTTTTTCTTTCTCCTCCAGCGAACCAGAACCCTATTTGCATTTCTCCTCCTCCGTCCGTTTCACTCCTCCGTCCGACCGACGCCCACCTCCGTCCGTTTCACTCCTCCGTCCGACCGACGCCCACCTCCGTCCGACACACAAAGTAGTACATTTTGCCTCCACTGTTACGGTATTTTCGCCATTGTTACGACATTTTTCTGGATCAAAAAAATAGTATTGCATTTTCTGGATTAGTTTCACTTCTTTATGAGTTATTGACTTGTTTTTGTTGATACTATTGATGAGCATTACTCTTTTGATATTGGTTTGAGTTTGAGTTATTGACTTGTTTTTGTTGATACTGTTGATGATCATTACTCTTTTGATATTGGTTTGAGTTTTGTATACAAGGTGTTTGTTGAAATGCCATGCACAATGAATTTGTTTTTGTTAATCTTGAAGTTTATTTATTTTCCATGTCATAGTTGCCAATAATGCATGCATGGAGACTACACCAAATCAAGTAATAGAACATAGCCACCTTATTCAAAGTAATCAAATCTAGGGAGATAATTATTATAGAGTCATTTTGAGCATTATAAAATAGTTTAGAATAGTTTAGAATAGTTTTATATGAGTATTATAGAATAGTTTAGTTTATAGTAGTTTAGAGTCATTTTAGAGTACTTTAGAATAGTTTAGAGTCATTTTGAGCATTATAGAACATAGCCACCTTATTGATTTTGAGTATCACATCAAGTAATAGAATAGTTTAGAGTCATTTTGAGCATTATAGAACATAGCCACATTTGATGAGTATTATATGAAATAGTTGTTTTTTGAGCATTTTAGAGTACTTTAGAATAGTTTGAAATACTTTAGAGTCATTTTGAGTTGTGGAAATTATTATAGAGTTGTTTAGAGTTTGCCTTGAGGACTCTATTGCGTTAAAGACAAATATTGTAACCCTTTTGACGAGTTATGAGAAGATATAAATAATTAGTTAATATGAGATGTATATGAGATTTATTAGTTAATATGAGAAAATAGATAAAATAGAAAAAATAATAATATGATTTATTGGTATTATAAAATGATTTATATTTTAGTATAATTTTTTAGAAAGAAATCAAGAGCTTTTCAAAAATAAGATCATATTTGTCGTGCATTCTTTTACACCAAAAGGATTAAATATTGTTGATTTACTGTTAGTTGAAAAATTAACTTACTCGAATAATTTCACATATTTGTTAATTTCGTTGTTGATGTTAATTTCATATATTTGTTAATTTCATATATTTACTATTAGTTGAAAAATTATTTAATGCTGATGATATTATTAATTTTGTCTGTTATAGGGGTTACCTGTGAAGAGCAAGGTTGTGATCGTTTCGAAGCATCCTACTGTGTAACTTTCTTAGAAGTTAGTGATTTCTTTACAGGTATTCTCCGCATTTGTTTAACTTTCTTAGTTTAGTTTAGACTACTCAATTAGTATGGATAAAAAATGGATGTCTTCCAATCAATTGTCTAAAGACTACGAGAATGGGGTATCGAAATTCGTTAAGTTTGCTGTTGAACACGCCAAAGACCCCAGTAGGATCACATGTCCTTGCTTAGGTTGCTGTTATGGGCGTCGAATTGACGCCGTTCAGTTGGAATCTCATTTAATGAGACATGGAATTGATCGAAGTTACACATGTTGGACATTACATGGTGAGATAAGTAACGAGAATGTTGAACCCCGAAATAATACGACATGTGCTTCAAAGGACAATGGCAGAGATACATATGATTGTGATCGAGTCGAAGAGATTGCAGAAGCACTTGAAGAAGATCTTCAAGATTGTCCCAAGATGTTTGAGAGGTTGGTAAGCGATGCAGAGAAACCGTTGTATAAAGGTTGCACTACTTTCACAAGATTGTCCGCGGTATTAAAGTTGTACAATTTAAAGGCTGGTAATGGATGGTCGGATAAAAGTTTCACAGAGTTGTTAGCCCTACTTCAAGAGATGCTTCCGGAGGATAATGTTCTTCCCAATCGAACCTATGAAGCTAAAAAAATGTTATGCTCTATTGGCATGAGCTATGATAAGATACATGCTTGTCCAAATGATTGCATTTTGTTTCGAAATGAATATGCATCATTAAACGAGTGTCCTAAATGCGGTGTATCTCGGTATAAGAAAAAGTTGTCACCAGCAAAAGTATTATGGTATTTTCCTATAATTCCGAGATTCAGACGCATGTTTCATAGTGAAACAGATGCAAAACACCTGACTTGGCAGGCAGATGATAGAATTGTAGATGGGAAGTATCGACATCCGACAGATTCACCACAGTGGATGAAAACTGATAATGATTATCCTGATTTTGGAGAAGAAGCTAGAAACCTTCGCTTGGCATTATCGACTGATGGAATGAATCCGCATGGTCTGCAGAGCATCTCACATTCCACCTGGCCTGTAATTATTATGATTTATAACCTACCTCCATGGCTATGTATGAAGCGTAAGTACATGATGTTATCTATGTTAATTTCTGGCCCTAAACAACCAGGGAATGACATAGACGTATACCTGACACCTCTAATCGAAGACTTAAACAGTTTGTGGGAGAACGGTGTGGAGGTTTATGATGGATATAGGAAAGAAAGTTTCAATTTGAGGGCAATGGTGTTTGGCATAATTAATGATTTCCCAGCATACGGAAATCTATCGGGGTATAGCATTAAAGGTCAATGTGTGTGTCCTATCTGTGAAGAAAACACAGATTGGACGCGGTTGGAATTTGGTCAGAAGAATGTCTTTCTTGGTCATCGTAGATTATTAAATTCTAGTCATCACTACCGTGGGTGGAGAAAAGCATTCAATGGAGATTCAGAACAACGTAAAGCTCCACCTACATTGACCGACGAACAAATTTTTGAAAAGGTGAAAGATGTGAGTACTAAGTTTGGCAAGCCTTTTGCTCATACGCTTGTCACGCGTGGGTGGAAGAAGAGGTCAATTTTGTTTGAGTTGCCGTATTGGAAGTCCTTGTATGTAAGACATTTTCTTGATGTTATGCATATTGAAAAAAATGTATTTGAAAGTGTTATTGGTACATTACTCAATATACAAGGAAAGTCTAAGGATGGCCTTAAAGCAAGAAAGGACTTGGTAGCAATGGGAATAAGGAATGAATTAGGACCCTTGAAGAAAGGAAACCGCACATATCTACCACCTGCTGCTTATACTCTATCTAGAAAGGAGAAAAAGATACTGTGTAAGTTTCTGAGTGAAGTTAAAGTTCCAGAAGGATACTCTTCAGATATTAGAAGACTTGTTTCTATGAAAGACCTCAAGTTAAAAAGTTTAAAGACACATGACTGCCATGTTATAATGGAACACTTTCTACCAATAGGTATACGTTCTATTTTGCCAGAAAAAGTGAGAGGCGCAATAACTAAATTGTGTTTTTTCTTTAGGTCAATCTGTAGTAAGGTGATAGATCCTGCGATCTTACCAACATTGCAAAGAGAAATAGTTATTACTTTGTGCGAGCTTGAAATGTATTTTCCTCCATCATTTTTTGACATAATGGTACATCTAGTTGTTCATCTTGTGAAAGAGACACAACTGTGTGGACCTGCCTATATGAGATGGATGTACCCTGTTGAACGTTATATGAAAATATTGAAAGGGTATGTGAAAAACCGAAGTCGACCAGAGGGATGTATTATTGAACGATACATTGTTGAAGAAGCTATCGAGTTTTGTACTGAATATTTGTCCAACGTTCAATCCATTGGCCTCCCAAAATATCATGTTGTTGAAAAAATAGATGGTAAACAGTTAATTGGAAATAAAGTTGTGACAGTTTCAAGGGATGAACGGGAGCAAGTGCATTTGTATGTTCTGCACAATGACATTGAGGTTGAGCCGTATGTTGAAATGCACAACGACATTCTCCGAGGTTTAAATCTGAATAGAAATGAAAATTGGATAGTACGTGAGCACAATCGAAGTTTTATAACATGGTTCAAGGAGCATATTTTTTCAAAGTTTTATTCTGATCCCGCTTCAATAACAGAAAGGTTGAGATGTTTAGCATATGGTCCAATTTTGCATGTGTTTTCTTATAGCGCATACGCAATTAATGGATACACATTTTATTCCAAGGAACAAGATGATAAAAGTACAATGCAAAATAGTGGTGTCACCGTGCTTGCCGAAGCAATGCACATTTCCTCGTATTATGGGGTTATCGAGCGCATTTGGGTGTTTGATTATGAGAAGTTTCAGATTCCTATCTTTGGATGCAAGTGGGTTGAAAATAATAGTGGCATACAAATGGATAAATCAGGTTTTTTGAAAGTGGATCTTAATAAGGTGGGGTACAAAGATGAGCCTTTTATTCTAGCCATGCAAGCTAAACAAGTGTTCTATGTCACTGATCCGACAAGTACGAAATGGTTTATAGTTCTTTTTTCCAACAAAGTAATCGATGATAACATTGGAGAAAAGGGGGATGTTTATGTTGAGAATGAATCTTATATTATAGATGATCCATATGAGAATATTAGAGCGGACGAATCATATATTAGAAATGATCATAATGAGGGAATTTGGATCAATCCATCTGTTCGTGTTGTTAAGAGACAAGTAAACCCCGTTACAATGAAAAAAAGAAAGAGATGTTAAAGGTACTTGTAACATGTTTTTCTTATTTACACATGTCTTATTTATACCATGTTTTTGTTATTTCTTATTTATACCATGTTTTTCTTATTTACACATTTCTTATGTATATATTTGTTATTTACATATTTGCATGTCATTCATTTGATACTTTGGTTTTTCTGAATTACAGGTATATATATTATGGCCAGCAACGAGGAAAAAACACATGATGGAAAACAAACAACAAAAGACGTGGAAGGCGATATTAAAAGAGGCATAACAATTATGAAAAAAATAATCCGTGCGAGAGATAAAGGAGTAAAGTATGATGTCCATTGGAATGAAAGAGACCAGTTAGTTGAGCCTAACGGTGCGTTGCTAACAAGTTACATCGGAGCACTTGTACGTTCGCAAGTTCCGATTACTTGCGATAATTGGAGAATTGTTTCATTACAACCGGCTAAAGATAAGATTTGGACCGAGATTCAGGTATAATATTGGAATTGTTTAATTATTGTTGACACTTACGTCTTTAAATTAAATATACTAACATGTTATATGTATGTATGTTTGTTTGCAGAGATCTTTCAATATTGAAGATCGTAGGAGAAAATATTGTATTCAATTGGCTGGAAAACGCTTGAGGGGATTTAGAGCGTTTTTAACAAACAAGTTTCTAAAAGATTCTGAAGGAAACTTTGTTGACTCAGAGCGTCCGATGAAGTACGCGGATTTGATTTCGGAGGAAGAATGGGAGACGTTTGTTGCAAAGCGAAGATCAAAAGAATTTGAAGTAAGTACAAAAAGGGCATCAATAGTATATACTTCTTCCATGTACAGGAGTTCTGATAAACTTGTTTTTTTAGGTTGTTAGTGGCGTAAATCGTCAACGGGCATCAAATCCCGCATATCCATACAGAAAGGGCCGGTTGGGATATGCACGATTAGAACAAAAAATAGTAAGTACATATAAATGATTTAATATAATATATTTACAAAAAATAGTAAGTATATATAACAGGATACAATGCTTTATTATCCATCTTAATGCATAGTTGGAAGAGGAGAAGAGTGATGCGACATCTCTTCCGGACCATGTTGTATGGAAGGCTGCCCGTGTGGGACGAGATGGAGTCGTTCAGGAAGAAGTTCAACAAGTCTTTGAACAATGTGTAAGTACAACGTTATCTTTGTCAATAACTAATCAAAAGTGTGTAATATATTTATATATGTTTTTATCTATATTTCAGGAGACTCTGTCCCAGACCATAACTCCCGCCGAGGACAATGATTGCAGGAGCTTACTGAGCCGGGTGCTGAATATTCCTGAGTATTCTGGGCGTGTGAGGGGTAAGGGATTTGGTGTCACTCCATCCAAACTGTATAAGCAGCCAAAGAAAAAAAATCCAACCAATAAAGAAGTGATGGAGACTTTGGAGGAATTGAAAGCGCAAATCCGTGAATTACAGAAGGATAAGGAGAGATACATGGCGGAAAGACGCGCTCCAGAGGGTAGAGCTACTAGTGACAAAGATAGTACCAGTTGTCCACAGAAGCTTCCAGAGGTAATTATATATATTACATTGAAATTAATTTAGCACACTTTACTTAATTGACACATTAACTGATCATTATTTGTTTAGGGCATTTCACTTTGCCGGCTATATTTATCGTCACCTACTCATCGAATGGTTGGCAAGGGAAAGGTGCATAACTTTCTGGGAGACTTACTTCACCACAAACCGCTCCCTTCTGGATTTTTTAAAGTATCTATTGATATTGCATTAGAGGGGAGTGCATTGTTGCCTATACCAGATGATATTTCAGGCGCAACAGTGGTGGGAGACGCAGTAGGATCGTATGTGGCATGGCCGACAAATCTGATTTGCATAGATGATGAGGTAGGTTGAACCTTTTAATACTCAAATGTTTTATGATTCATACATGAAAGTTATTCTTACATCTACATTTTCTTATTTACATGATGATCTTAGACTCCTACAAAATCCAAATCAAAAGATGATAGAATTATTGTGCGGGATACCAATTCAGCTGCATCAAAGAAACAGGTACTACTACAGTTACATGACTATCTTGTTATACAATATTAATTACTGAACTTATATATGACTTTTAGGTTCATGATCAGCAGTCGCAACAAGTCAGCAAGAGTAAGATGCCTGAAACTTCCAAGATTCCCAGAAAAGCAATTGTTCCTCGATTTAGGATGTGCCTTGATACATATGTCGGAACATCAGATGTGCCTGAGGGTGGCGTCCGTCAAATACATATGGAGGCAGGTATTTTCGGTTTTGAATATCCCGAAACAATTGCTAAGGAGGATTTTGATCAGGTTTTCAACCATTCTGAACTGGGCGTCGGTGTTATGCATTCATACATCAGGTACTCCGATCCATTTTTATTAAATAATTGAACATTTTAAAATTTGCTCGTTTAACTTAATATTCTAATGTTGATTATGTTTTTTTTAGGTTCTTGTATGACAAGTTATTGGTCCCGAATGAATTGACTTCAGTATTCGCATTCTTATCTGCTAGCTGTGTCAACTCACGTATAATAGACCAGTCACCAGATACATTCAAAGAGTACACAGTGCAGAGATTTATGCACGCGACTACGGAGAAGTTGTTCTTGTTGCCATATAACAGTGGCCATGGGTTAGATTTTATTCTAAATTAATTTATTATAATTGTTCGATTTTTCCCTTTCTATATATATAACATTTCCGTCTAAACTGTTGTCTTATTTTATAGTGGACATTGGTTGTTGATCGCAATTAATCCGACGAAAGAAATAGTGTATTATATAGATTCATTGGATGGCGATACAACAAAATATGAAAATCTGAGGAACTTTGTTGATACGTAAGTGATGACATATACTGTTGTCTTTAATTATATATCTTTATTTATTATGTGACATTGTTCTAAATATGCGTTTATATTATGTTAGAGTTATACAAATATTCAGAGCACAAAGAGATGCAACGGTGCCAAAAAGGAAGGCTAACAACATCAACTGGATCAGAGTAGAGGTATATTCTCGCATGTTTCTACTTGATAAAACTATTTAAACTATATATCCGGATAAATGTTCGTTTGTTTTTTCCATTTACAGTGTCCTCGGCAGCGCAATGGTATTGACTGTGGATATTTTGTATTGCGCTTTATGAGGGAAATCATTCTTTCTAGTCAACTTGAGATTCCAGTCCTGGTATGGATCAATTCATTATATAAGTTATATGATTCATTTTGATAATTATCCGATACTTCATCTGAGTAATTAGTTTTAAACTTAAATCTTATTCGATCTGTTATATTATGTAGTATTATGATGAATTCAAGTGCGCTACTTACGCGAAAGCAAAATTGGAAGAAATTAAAGAGGAATGGTGTCAATGGTATTATTCTTGGGTTGAGAATTGTATAGAGTTATCGGATTGGAAAACTTTTAATTATATGTGAATTGAATGTATTTGTGTTGTTGTAATTCTGAGGATCGAATTTTGTTGTAACATATTTAAACAGGTTTATGTGTATATTAAAATGTTTATGAACAAAGTCATGAGTTACAATGTATCCAAAGTTTTGAATTGTACATATAAGGCCAAAGTTTGAATCGTATATTTAAGGCCAAAGTTTGAATTTTATTTATAAGGCCAAAGTGCTGAAATAAAGGCCTTAATTATAAGCAGGTTTGTGTAATATAAGCAGGTTGTTGGTAAAATATACAAAACAGGGTGAATATTTTATAAAAAAAAATTTAAAATCTAGGACATTAGACAACGCTTTTACATAAAAGCGCTGCTAAAGGTCACAAATATTACGCTATAAAAGCGCTGCTATTGGTTTGGAAGGGGGGGGGGGGGGTCTAAGGCAGCGCTTGTAAAAATCGCTGCTAAAGGGTGCGCTATGGAAGCGCTTTTGCAAAAGCGCTGCTAAAGGGGGGTCTAAGACAGCGCTTTTTTAAAGCGCTGCTAAAGGGGGGATGGTTGGGGGAATTATGCAGCGCTTACAAAAGCGCTCTGCTAAAGAGCTAAAAAAGCGCTGCTAAAGGTGCTGCTGAAGGGAGCTTTTAGCAGCGCTTTTCATTGAAAAAAAGCGCTGCCTTTACCTTTAGCAGCGCCATTTTTTGCAGTGCTTTAAAGCGCTGCTAAAGGCCAAAAAAAGCGCTGCTAAAGGTCTTTTTTGGCATAGTGTTGGTAGATTAATCACATAAAAGAATCCTTGAGACGATATCCGAGTTGAATTGTCGTTGTATTACGTTTTCATCAAAAACACTCTTTTTGATCCGCGCGCGACAACTTATCAATGAGCTAGGCCCTCCACGACGGAGAGATGGATTGGGCCGACCCCGTGTGTTGAGCGGGACAGAGCAATATATATATATATATATATATATATATATATATATATATATATATATATATATATATAATATATATATATATATATATATATATATATATATATATATATATATATATATATATATATATATATATATTATATATATATATATATATATATATATATATATATATATATATATATATATATATATATATTATATATATATATATATATATATATATATATATATATATATATATATATATATATATATATATATATATATATATATATATATATATATATATATATATATATATATATATATATAATATATATATATATATATATATATATATATATATATATATATATATATATATATATATATATATATATATATATATATATATATATATATATATATATATATATATATATATATATATATATATATATATATATATATATATATATATATATATATATATATATATATATATATATATATATATATATATATATATATATATATATATATATATATATATATATATATATATATATATATATATATATATATATATATATATATATATATATATATATATATATATATATATAATATATATATATATATATATATATAATATATATATATATATATATATATATATATATATATATATATATATATATATATATATATATATATATATATATATATATATATATATATATATATATATATATATATATATATATATATATATATATATATATATATATATATATATATATATATATATATATATATATATATATATATATATATATATATATATATATATATATATAAGAATCTTAATCGGTTGAGTAAGTAAATAAAATAATTGATTATATTTAATAATTAATTATTTAATTGAATATGTGCTTAAATATAAGTGGATCTCAAGATAATCCATTTCGAAATAATGAGAATTTTAAATGATTATCATTCTATATATAGGCTATGATCTCAAATGTCATGCTATAAGAAAATTATCTCTTTTTCTCCCCATTCGAAGAGTTTTCAAGACATTACGAGTACCGATTGAGAAAAATCCACAAGCCAACCAGTGTCAAACACTTGTCTCTACACTTTTGTATTTTAGAATTATCGTTGTCATTGTCTAAAAATCTTTCTCATTATATTCGTCAAGGTATTCCTATAATCATTAATATCAAAATGTCATAGATCCTAAGGTTTGTGTCCATGGGGAGATGCTTAAGCGCTCCCAGCGTGATGAGTGATCAGTGCATATTTATGCACTTTCTCATATATTTTTACTTAAGCATTTCTTTATTTTATCTTGATTATTTTTATGTTTTATTTTGTTTTTATATTTTATTTTATTTTTGGCTTAATTTGATTTCCGCACTTATTTTTCAGCTTTAGCAGTCTGCACGGAAACGATCATAACTGGAGTTCCAGAAATTCGTTTGAGGCGTTCTAAAAATCGTCGGAAAGCTAAGAGAGAGAGCCACGACTTTCGTGTTTGAGTTAAAGTCAGATTCTGAGCCCAAAATTCCAGAATTCCGTTTGAAGTTACTGCATTAGAATTTATTTTAGTGTTGGATCATGTATTGGGCCTGGGTTATGTTTTCGACCCAGTTGGGTTATGACCCGAATTTGGTTTCTTTTTAAAGGAAAAATACTCGTGTGACGGTTCACCTAGTTACATTTTCACGAAAAATACATTCGGAGCTTTGAGAGAACCATGGAGAGCTAATTCCTTAGAGTCATTCTGCTGTAATCGCGTTCCAACGCTTTGAGGTTTTTACTTTATCAATCTAATTCGTTTCTCTTTCAACACTATTCTATGAATTGCTTTTGCTTAATCTGTTAGTTTATAGAATTGTTTTGATTAAATTCGTATGATTGCATCCTTAGCTTTTATTCGCCGTTACGTCGCTTTGTCGTTAATTCGCGTTTATAATTCGTGTTTGCTTAACTCACGAAAACTTAATCCGTTTGCTTAATTTGGAATATAGGATTGTTAATCTAGTTTATGTCTTTTGCGCTTGTTAATTGACATAGGAATCGAATAGAGATCGAAATCGCTTAGGAAATTGGTAAGGTAGAAACCCGTGATAAGCCGGAACCGAAAATAGTAGATTGACTTATTATGATAATCACTTATTTTAACCGCTTAATTGCATTTTCTTTATTTATCCGATCAGAAACCAAACCAACTCCCCCTCCATTTCGAATTTGGTAGATTAATCACATAAAAGAATCTTTGAGACGATATCCGAATTGAATTGTCGTTGTATTACGTTTTCATCAAAAACACTCGTTTTGATCCGCGCGCGACAGCTGATCAATGAGCTAGGCCCTCCACGACGGAGAGATGGATTGGGCCGACCCCGTGTAATGAGCGGGACAGAGCAGTATATATATATATATATATATATATATATATATATATATATATATATATATATATATATATATATATATATATATATATATATATATATATATATATATATATATATATATATATATATATATATATATATATATATATATATATATATATATATATATATATATATATATATATATATATATATATTATATATATATATATATATTATATATATATATATATATATATATATATATATATATATATATATATATATATATATATATATATATATATATATATATATATATATATATATATATATATATATATATATATATATATATATATATATATATATATTATATATATATATATATATAATATATATATATATATATATATATATATATATATATATATATAAGAGTCTTAATCGGTTGAGTAAGTAAGTAAAATGACTAATTATATTTAATAATTAATTATTTAATTGAATTTGTTCTTAAATATAAGTGGATGTCAAGATAATCCATTTTGAAATAAGGAGAATTCTAAATGATTATGATTTTATATATAGGCTATGATCTCAAATATATCATGCTATAAGAAGATTAACTCTTTTTATCCCAATTCGAAGAGCTTTCAAGACATTACGAGTACCGGTTGAGAAAAATCCACAACCCAACCAGTGTCAAACACTTGTCTCTACACTTTTGTATTTTAGAATTATCGTTGTCATTTTCTAAAAATCTTTCTCATTATATTCGTCAAGGTATTCCTATAATCATTAATATCAAAATGTCATAGATCCTAAGGTTTGTGTCCATGGGGAGACGTTTAAGCGCTCCCAGCGTGATGAGCTATGCCCTCCAC